>JAQBSW010003553.1:0-81479 GCA_029291075.1 Eudiplozoon nipponicum
AATTTATATCCATCAGGTTGGTATCATGTTCTGACTCGGAAACCATAGTGTTAGTATCCGGTACTCATCGATTTCAAAAAAGGTATCAGTTACTAACACAATAGCCATAGTGTTAGTATCCTTTACAGACTGGGTATATATATTATATAGTGTGAGTTAGCATTGAAGTCGTATTGTCGTTGACTTTAGATTATGTTCGACTCACTATTGCAGATTTACACATTCGTCTAGGAGATTATACCGTCCTAATATCCCACATTCTTTACCAAAATAAATAGTGGTTAAAGGGCGTAATACCGGCTCCTACTGATGAGTCGCCAGTAAGCACGAAACGAATGTGAATGAGATTATACTTTCCGTTCATGCTGCCTTTTGTTTATCCTTCTGGTCACAACTGAACTAATTTGTTACTATGTTCGCAGCACCTAATAAATACTTGCATATACATTAGTTCTCCACAACAAACAGTATTTAACTGTTATAATTACGGACGCACTCACAATGAAAGCGATGACACACAACATGACGTTACGCAAAATGAGGTCCAAAGTACGCAAAATATAGACAGACATAGCTAAGAGGGGATTGGTTACGACAAATGTACAGTTGGGAATGGATGAACGAATATATTAACGAATCCAGAATAATGGCTGTAGATACTGGTAGAAATAAAATTTATTAATAATTTTTATTCCATGGAGTACGTTGTTGTGTTCTCATATTTAAAACAATGATGAAACTTGTAAAGATATATATATATATATATATATATATATATATATATATATATATATGAATCTGAAATATATTGATTCATATATAAGTATATAGGTGACAGTATGATTTATCCTATTAGCATGCAAATGATGCTGTTTATTGAGTGTTGCTCACCTAGTAGAAATGAATTTCAATTATAAACGGAAAGTATAATCTAGTAATGTTAATGATGTTTAAAAATTGATTTCTGGCTGTGAAATAAAAATCAATTAGGTAGATTTTACTCTTTCCTTCGATTTATAAAGCTAGCATATGTTGAAAACTAAAGAGTAGTGACGAATATCTTTCACCTTGCGCAGTCAAAACAACCACGACTGCAATATATCGATGTAGCGACCTAGTTTTGGACTTCAAAGCGTCTTATGCTCTAAAGTGACAGAGATACGATATTTTAGCACGAGTTAGCATGATAAAATGTTGTCGTGTATTCGGCATCCAAGCAAATTATTGCCTATAGAAATTAATAATGCTAAAAAATCGTCTCAATTATTTTATAATGGTAAGCTCGGGTTAATCTTTTATGAACTGCGCGTTAGAATTTAATTGCAAACCTACACCTGTGAGAACTGAATAGTACAGGACTCGCATTTGCCGACGTAATATGTCTTTTCATGGCCAAATTTCAATAATTATTCTAAGGTTTTTGTCAGCAAATTCTGCCAGCGAGCACGCAATTGTTGTCCTGTCGTTACTAAAAAATAGGGTCCACATTAGCGGCCATACAGGTTAACACGGTTACGATCGAGTGCATCATACTTTGGAACAGTTTGTGTTATTTATTTCGCTTAAATTGTACCGTAGTAATTTAGCAAAGGACTCGGATTATTTGCAGCGCCACAGTCCAACAGCATAAGGGCCAGATCATAATTTGCAAAAAAATCTCCACTATTTGCCAAGCATATCACACCAATGGAGCATCAAATGACTCCAGAGAATTTATCATGTGTCTTCCATGTTTTTCTTAAAATTTTGAGTATGTGATAATGCGGATGATGTGTGCAGAAAATATGACATGAAACATTGGGCTGATCAGTATAATTCCAATGGATTCAGAAAGTGAAATATTTTGCCGATATTTTCATATCGTTCATTTGTGTGCAATATCGTCCAGGTAGAAATTTTGAATGTTTAGGCTAAATTATCGCTGCTTGATATAAAAAGCATTTTATTGGCTTAACCATTGTTCCGACTTTGATATCATTTGAACCAAGACTCGCTAATTTAACTGTAGGCTCCATTTATTAACAGGCT
Organism: Eudiplozoon nipponicum; assembly: GCA_029291075.1. Lineage (NCBI taxonomy): Eukaryota > Metazoa > Platyhelminthes > Monogenea > Mazocraeidea > Diplozoidae > Eudiplozoon > Eudiplozoon nipponicum. The sequence goes on from JAQBSW010003553.1 coordinate 2,029, forward strand.
TAGCAATCGGCGATTTTCGTAGGACACTAGGCATTTTAAAATAAATTTCTGCAGTAATTTGTTATGGATTTTAAGGATCAATCTATTTTTCGTACATTCAATCTGTAGGTCACCGTAAAAACATGTAAATTTCTAACCTCTTTAAAATTCAAAGGGAATTAGCAGTCAATCGTAAGTAACCAGCCTCATGATTGCCTGGGAGTTGAATGCAATGTTTATTTTTACGATAGAGAAATTTGACATAGTGTTTCGATTTAATTACTGCATATATAAAATGTTTCACTAAAATTATACAGTACTTGACTGGCTACGAATTGTACAACCCAATAACAATATCAACTCTTGGACGGTGGCGCAATTTTTTTTCAACCTGTTTGGTTTATTCCAATAATGTCAACGAATGATCTATCTTTCTGTGTTCGGGTTTTTTTTAGTCAAACATAGAAAGAATGCTGAAGCGACTGAAAATAGCGTGCATTGCGCAACTTTGATGGCATGTGTAATGAGCTGCCTTGGATTCAATTCCGGCCGCGACTATTCTAGAAAATAAATACGATGCTCAATAAAGACGAAACCAGGTTTGTTTATAAACTGCATTTGCAATGTTATACAATATTTTATTTGTATCTAAGAAATATATAAAGATATAAGCACAATTTCATATTATTTATTATACAATGTAATGGAATTCTCCCACAATATACAGATTTTTCTCAACATCCTTAATATACATTTTTATCAATGTGCCATTTAAATTTGTAATGAATTCTTTAATTTTATTCAACTACACTTTATTGATTACTCTGCCCTAAAAGTAATGCCCTGGCCCTCTTTGTAACATTCATTATCTCCAAGCATTTAGCCAAGTTGCGATTTTAAAAGAACGAGTAATTGCTCTGTGCCATAAATTGGAGGCAAAAAATCGGCTGTTGTCTCCAGTTTATCTAATAACTAATAAAGTTTGTGCCTTAATAGCTCGTGCATTCAAACTTTCGCATTAACTAACATCTTTTCGAAAATATTACATTATTTCATCACAAATCTGTAATATAAATCCAATATTTTGTCTTTATTTTAATGAATTTGTTTAAACGAATGACATTTGCTTAATGGCTGTTTATCGATGTTTCGCCATTTAGGAGAAGGTCGATATAATTCCTTCTATGTTTATTTTTTCCTCCACAAAACAATTTTCAAACATTGATATAAAATTGAGCGCGTTCTACAACAAAATGATGAAAGTACACCATTATGCTACCAAAATAATGGAAATTAAATTTTATGCTATTTTATTCGTCATTCTGATCTCAAATAAACTGAGATATAATACTATGTTTATTATGAATTATTTAAATTTCAAAATACGAAATAGTGATTAATTAAACAGAAACTGGTACCGACAATTTCATTTTCTTATATATTAATTTATGTGGGTATCCAATATCCTTGAATATTTCCTTAAGCTTTTCCATTTCATTATTTCTAAACTTCAAATTAGCTATTCTAAATCTTCTCAATGCCATAGATTTCAAACTGCCTCTTTCCGTAACGTACGGATGATTCCAGTAAAATTTAATCATCATATCCGAATAGGTATTTTTCCTACGGACATTATTTTCTGATATCCTTCCATTCCGCCCCAGTTTCACATCCTCTTGTTTCCCTTTCCAGCGTGAACTTCGTATCGCCTACATTAGTTCCTAAATAAGGAAATTTTATCAATTCATTATCAACTTGTTTTCATTTTATAAAAACACCATAAAGAAATCTTACAAATATTTTTGGCTTAAGATATGATCTTTCAAGAAGTGATTATTTGGTATAATGCATAAATATGTTAGAAAATAGAACAGAGAGTATTTACCAAATTGACACACTTCTCACTTGTTTATAATATTCCATTTCCTATACGTTTATTAACTGAATTCAAGATATACATGTTAAAACAACATTAAAGGGTCTTTTTATGATAAGACTTTGTTTAAAGAAGTTCTAATTGAAGAAAACATAGTATTTATAGTTTAAAAATATTATTAACACCGGTTCCAGGCCATAATTCACGCAGGGTACATTTATTACAAAAGGTGTACATTTCCACTTTCATGGAATCATTCGTAAACGGATTGATCGTGAGGAAATGGGGCGCCTCTTGTCTCCGATGTGACGGAGAATTTTCTAGGCCATCTGGAGAATACATTATTAAAGAGTGACATAAGTAGATGTGGACAATTAAAGGGAAATGTTAATAGTAATTTAAACAGAACAATTTACCATTAAAAATTGGTCTACGCAGTATTTGCAGTGTAGCAGTTTTGTGCCGTTTCAATATAATTTTTCAACAGATCAGTAGCTATTTTCGAAGACTTGTCAGAATGGTCAAAAATTGACGAGTAAATTAAAGCAAAAATCTTTCTAACGTTTAATGGCTCTCATAGAAAATTGATTAAGTCAATTTTGGAAACGGTAATTAAAATGAACAGATTTATTTTGGACAGAAAAAGCAATTAACCTGAAAATCTAATTTAAAGGAGCTATTGTTTACCGAATAGCACAGAAGAAAGTTTAGGTGGCATTAATATGTACATTTAATGAATCTAAAGGACGATTCTCATTTAAGGTAACATACTAGCCTATGCCAGCAATCAAAGAGCAACAGTCGCTGATGTTGAGTTCAAATATTTTTTTATTATTATACTTGCGCAAGTTATCGATCAATTTACTTTGGCCGATCGACAAAGCGGTTAATTAATCTAATTAACATTGTAACTTAAAAGCCTCTTTCCAAGAAATTAGTGGATACACGTCTATAATTGCGCAACATATCTCGTTGGAACCTCACATGCATGTTCTCCAGACGTAGAATTTAATATGATTACTAAATGAAATAACCGAAATGAGTTTTCCACATAAGAGACTCAATGAATATATACAAACTGCAACCGGATTTATGAAGGCAGAAAAACATTACTCAGGCATTGAAAGTAATCTACAGGTGATGCAGCAAAATTGATTAGTTATTCCCTTATTTAAAACTACACCATTTATGACAGTATTTTCTGCCTTTCAATATATATATATATATATATATATATATATATATATATATATATATATATATATATATATATAACAAAGTAAAGCAAGTCAGATTTATTTACTAGATAATCAATTGAAAACCCAAAAAAAAATATGTATATATATATATATATTTATATATATATATATATATATTTATTTGGGGATTATTGAGTATAATATGAGACAGAAACAGTTCTTGTATCTGCGATACTTTCTTTTAAAGTATGCACGTCGAAAGGGTGTTTTTAAACTTGTTTAGTTATCAATATGTTTAATGGTGTCAACAGAAGCAAGAGTATAAGGTTTGATTGAAGGAGCGGGCTTTCAAATTTTTGTTATTCCGCGTTATTTAGCTTATGAAATGACCACGGATTTGCAGCCTTTGTAGCGAATTCTCGTCTCTTCCAACACATAGAGTTAGTACCCTGTATATGGTATGCACTTAAGATGTTTATATTTAGTGCATTTAATGTTTCATTTCACATTCTGAATTCTTCGAAATATTATTGTTCATAAATTTGCTTTTTTGCAATGGGCATGCATCGCTGTGCCATTTTTTTTCTTTAATTATTATAAATAGTGCAATGCTGGCTAATACTCATCATCATCATGTCCAGCCACACAAAAGTCAAGTGACTAATGTTTCACTGCCATATAACCATAAGGAGTGAAAAAAAGTATATAAGTGAATTTAGACAAATTATTAGTGAGATTTACGAGAGTGCTGAGAGAAAGGGCCTTACTACTACAATTAAATTGTGGGATAACTCACAGAAGTAGAGCAAATTCAACCTCTCACAACACCATTATGGCCAAGTTAGCATTCGGGCAAAGGCATCAGTACAGCTCTTTGCGGATTTCATTTGTATCAATCGCAACCGGCCAAACCCGCAGCTAGCTTTACCTACTAAGAAAGAAAGTTACGAAGATGATTCTATTAGACATCTGCAACAAGATCGCCACTGAGCTCGATTCGATGCCATATCGTAGCGTATAGTAAGACTGCGCGTACAGATGCATTGCAAACACGACCTTTAAGGCAAAGTGAAATATTGGCGTTTCTACATAAATGACGAAGGTTCGAGAAAGCTACTCTAGCTTTCGCGATGCGTATTCTCACCTCGTTGGAAATATTGCCTACGTTACTGATAGAGCTCCGAAGATATGTAAACCAGTCGACTATGTCAAGATCTTCATTCTGCAGTCGCAAAGTTGGATTGAGTGGTGGGTGATCCTGTAACAGTATCTTACATTTAGAGGGTGCGAATTTCATACCGAAAGACGGAATAACGTCTGATAATCTATTCAAGGTGGCCTGGGCAGCATGCTGATTGTCGAATAATAGTACGATATCGTCGGCATAGTCAAGATCAACTAGTTTATCTCCCGGGAGAACTTCAACTCCAGCGTCCTGAATGTGTGGGAGAATGTTATTCATAATAGCATCGATTACAAAATTAAACAAAAATGGGGAAAGTGGACAACCTTGACGAACACCACTGCTGGTTGTAAAGTTATGCGTTAATTCGTTGTAAACCTTAACGCGACCAGAAGTATTTGTGTAGAGAGCTCGTATAATATTAACAAATTTGTGGGCACACCGCTTTTCGACAAGATATGGAATAAAACATTGCGATCCACCGAATCAAATGCACCCTTGAAGTCTAGAAAGACGACTATTGTGGGACGGTGATATAAATGTCTCTGTTCGAGAACTTGCCTTAACGTAAAAATATTATCTATACAATCTCGTCCTGCGCGGAATCCGGCCTGTTCTTCTCTTGTATGTCATTCACGTGAAGCGCTAAGACGACGTAGGATAATCGAAGCAAATAACCTTGATACGACCGGAGTCAAACTTATACCACGATGGTTATCGCACGAATTACGATTGCCTTTTTTGAAGATGGGAATGATGGTCGACTCATTCCAGTCAAGTGGTACAGTTTCCTCATTCCATATAGTATGAAAACGTTTGGTCAACGCTCTTGAAATTATATCGCCACCATCCTTAAACAATCATCGGGGCCTGCGACTTTGCGGCGCTTAAGAAATAGGATTGCATCGCATACTTCTAACTCGGATGGTTCTTCGAAACTAACATTCCACAATGTTGATACAGACATGCTTTTGGGAATCGAAACTGACGCGGGCGGCAAAGAAAATTGATCTCTAAAGTGTTCAGCCCACCCGTCAAGACGACTTGTTTTATCGGTTATTAATTGTATGTTACTATCATTTATAGTTTCGCTAACATTTGACTTTCTTGGACCTGTTGCGCGGATAAATTGAAATAAACAGCGACTATTAACTGACGCGAAAGCTACTTCTATTTCTTCAGCCTTTCTGTTCCAAAATTTTCGAGATCTCCTTTTAGACTGCGCTTAAGTTGGCGTCTTATATTGCGATGGGTATTATTATGAGTCGAGCCAGGTGGAATTTGGCGCCTTATTTCGAGTAGCTCCATAGATTTTACAGAGAGCCAGTGATTATTTCTGAAATTCTGTGTTACTTAAGCGACCAACTTGGGCATTCATGTCACCCATAACCAGGACTATATCCGAACTTCGTGCTCTACTTAGTAAGGAGCTTAATTCGGAGTAAAAAGCGTCCTTGCTTTCTTCTGTGCTGCAATCGGTAGGAGCATATGCAGATACAACGAAGAGGCAACGATGATAACGGTTTTTTGCTTTGATTTTAGTAGATGTATTTAAACGTGCCGCACACAATCGACTATTTAAAGGGATCCATTCAATTAAGCAAGCTTCAGCTCACGCGCCATTTACCGGCTTGAGAGTACTCTGTGGAACCTGATGTTCGAAGCCAATGACGCGTAGATAGGGATGATGCAACTAGTTCTGTAATACACGTAGGATCCTGTATTCTGGTTTCAGATACGCAACATATTTCGATTGCGAATTTATCCAACGTACGAGAAGAGATTCTTGCTGTCCAAGTTGTTTTAATGTTCGCACATTAAATGCGCCTACGTTAAGACCTAACTTAGGTTTAATGAATGATCGTCTACTAAAACCATTTTCGATATTTGGCAACCTGGTATTGGGCTCAGTGTTATGATCTAAACCAACCATATTTATAGTATCTAAAAGAGTGTTATTGTTAGATTGAGAAGAGGAAGAGGAAGGAAAGGAGGCAGAATCGGAGATAGAGTTGCCTGCAGTAGCCTGTTTTCGCTTATCCACCCTGCACGGCTCAGCAGATAAGGCGACCCTTTTTATATTGCGCGACGGCCGATGCAGTATGTAATTATTGTAAGTTGTACTTGTCATGGTTATATGTGCACTGAAAAAGAACACTAGGTCGCCCATTCCTAGTGATGGTTTTTATTCGGAGTTTTCCTTCTCCTAGATAGTCTGCCAACCAAGGCGGATGAGCACTATCTGCCAAGATACCAGGGGCCAGAGTTTCCTTCAGCAGCCGAAACTTGCCCTTCACGTCTGGAACGCTTGCTTTCATTCCGTCACTACACATTTAACAAAAAGTTACAGTGCAGTTTGACCAAACTCGAGGCTTGGCATGAAACGGGATGATGGCTGCCCCTTTATGGCCCGGCAAGTTTCATGCTACCAAACCCGGGTCGACTAGCTGGAGCCCGCCGGTCGTCAAGCCGGAATTTTTATGGCTACGGGTTAATACTGATGTGTAGCCAGTTAACATGAAATGCGTATCTTTCAAACAACTCATTTGCCAATAAAAAATTGGTACGTTCCCCTTGTTCAATGTGATTTAACTCGTTACTAAACATAAATGCATTGAATTATTTTTATTTAGTTAAAATAAGTTTTTGATATTGATATAAACATCAATCCCATTATATATAAACATCTGCAAGTAAGAATAAAATGTTCAGTATAAAAAATTATGCAACCAGTGACTGATTTCGCATTTATTGGGAACTCTTCAAATACTGTCGCTATAGATTCTCAGTTTCGTAAGAATCAGATTGATCCCCATCGATTTCATCTTCTTGTTGGCTGGGTGCGGATTCGTCCCTTTCTTTTGAAGGCTTCAACATCGTTCACAGAAACATCTAGAAATGAGGTACGATCTAATCTTCGTTGACTGACTAGGTTTCAGAACAGCATTTCCCGTTCTTACCTGATTTTCGGTGGTTATTTTAACTAATATTAAAGCTTTCGGAAAAAATAGACAAATCCGCACCCAGCCAAAAAGAAGACAAAACAGATGCGTACTTGGAAATGGGGATCAATCAGATCTTTGCGAAACTGGTAGTGCAAAGCGGCAACACGCGAAAGCAAATCGCGGATAAACAAGATGTAACGCTCGAAATGTGCACCACTCAAGAAATATGTCGTGGAGATGGCTCGAACCTGTGCACGTCTGATTTGGATTATGCGGCACTAATCATTGAGCATTCAATTTAATTATATCATATGGAATTAAATTGTTGCACGATTACTATGGAAACTTGACCGTCGGCTTAGATAGAGGTCGGAGTATGATGCTTCAATGGAGAAACAGGCGAATCGAATGAACTTTCTTCTTCATTTAGCATATGTTCAGAAAGTATGGAGTGGGAAACAGCTACAGCGAAAAGAATTAATTCTCCACTTGCGCCTAAACAAATTGAAATATCAATCGCTAAACTTAATATAAATGCTAATTTTGTTTAGATACACAGTCGTCAAGAAGAATGTCTCACTGATTTGTCCGAAATTACTTAACTCAGAAATATATATATATATATATATATATATATATATATATATATATATATATATACTTATCTATGAAGCCCTTTACATAAAACAACAAGCACCTGACCTTAATATTCAAAAGTTTCATCAACATGATATTCTTATCGACTGGCTAAGAATAACAAAATTCAACAACAATCTACCAGTATCCAGCCAAGAAAAAACAGGCCCTCGACTAGAATCAACAAACATATTATCGGATTGGCAACAAACTGAAGTGGAAATAACAGAGGCGCATACGATGACAGAAGTCTCCAAACAATGTAAGTGTTTAACACTGCAATCCACACTGGCGCTGTTACCATGTGAAAACGACAACTTTGCGCAACAAGGTGAAACGATCAACTATACTGGGAGAAATAGCACTTGTATATGCAACAGTGAACAATGCGCACAAATGGTTAATTCTCAAGCTATCAAAACAGTAATGACCAGATCTCAGACATCACTTTGCAATACTGCGAGAATGACCTTTACATGCAAACACACATACACACAAACACAAACGCATACACACTCACCAACTAGCCAAAACAAGAAACAGAAGTAAAAACGAGTCAGATTTGTTACCACTAGCATAATCAATTGAAAACCCAAAATGTATAAATATGTATGATTGTATAAGAGATGATTAGTATTCACGAAATAAATGGCCTTTATCCACTTTGTTATTTGTGTTTTCCTAATTATAAGAATATATATATATATATATATATATATATATATAGTGTGAGTTGTATCTACACCTAATTAAATGTAGCCGGTAAGTTGGAAATGCTTGTACAATTGAAAGTAAACCTTTGATACATAAAATTTTGAGCATGCCGTCCTGATTCTAATTGAGCCAGCTTCACATCTAAAACAAAACTGAAAACATTTCATTTCCAAGTACCTATTCACCAATGAATCATATTTTTACCTTTTTGCTTGACTCGTCAGCAAAAGTTTATCTGCAAACGAGACTCGAAACCAAGATAGGTTGTTTGGTAGTTAATCAATTTCAATAGGAGAATAGCAAAATAAATAAATGGGTGTTAATTGGAATAATTTCAAAATTTCAGAAGAGTATGATTAATTCGTTAAAAATGTGACTGTAATTTCAGTTGCCTAGTGATTGAAGATGATTTACTTATATACAGGTTGTCGACGATTTTAGCATCAAAAGTCATTATACTGATGGATTCACAAAGTAATAGATCCTTTAATAATATATTTTTAGACGTAACTGTTTTTAATCAGCTTGCTTGGCTTAATAATAATATACGTGAAAAGGTTACAGTGTAGTCTTATGTTAACTATGTTTAGTCCAAAATATAATGTTATAATTTAAGATTTATTTATTGATAGATGTTACTTCTCTTTCGAGGATGACGCAAGTTTACTGACAACGTAAAGTTTCCATTATAGTTTTATAATGAAACATGACTTATTGATATGACGTTTGCGAGGTTATAATATAACCCAATAACATTGTATTTAAACAGTCCAACAACATAGCTAAAATACCGCTTGCTAAATGTACTAGCGCGTTTCGACCTTACATAATCATCATCAGAGATTACGACGGCAAACTGACGAGCGGGGATCAAACAGAAATGCATATATAAGGAAAGGAAAGTTAGATATGCGCCTCTTATCTCGCATACAGTATACTAGATCGGAAATGTCGGCTGCACCAATTCTATGTAGTCACGAACATTAACTTTCTGTAGCTTTCGCCGCTGTAATAAAAGTTATACTAGTTAACGAACTTGGATTGTGCGCGTGATGAAAACAAGTTTGCGAGCTTGAAATAATCACCAATCCCATTTTATTGAATCAGTCAAACAACATAGCATAGGACTGTTGCTTATTTTAAATTCACAGACATTATTTAAAGAATTGTTTTCAATTCCCACAAATCAAATATTTTATAATTGTAAAATATGACATACCAGTAAAAATAAGAAATATTAACAATACATATAACAGGAACTTATTGGCTGATAGGGAATTTATAAATTACCTGGTCCATGTTCTACTAAATACGATTTTACCACCAATTATCATATTTTTACTCCGAGTATTTATAAGTTCGGTTCCGGACCCCTTTATCAATGGTAAACTATTCGCGACAAAAAAATTTAATAATATTTAATCAGGCGATAAATTTTGTTTTAACTCCTTTATTTACACTGACTGGTAGATTCCAAAACCACACCTAATTTATAAATAGATGAGTGTATCGCAAGTATCTAAGTATATGTACATGTGTCTGTAGGTGTTAAGAATTACTAACACTGCTCTAAATAAGCTTACACTAATCATGTGTTTATGTGTGTATGTAACCATGTGTTAATCTGTCAAATATACCTGACTGCACGCGAACGTTTAAGCAAGGTAGACTAAAGTGATTAATGTCATTCCCTGTTTGCACAAGTCATATTATTTCATTTAAATTTATTTTGTTCAATGAAGCTATTACAAGTGACCTCGCTGGTGAATATGGTGATATGATAATGGGAAACACGAATCGCAAAATCCAGTCAGGGTAAATGCTCATGAGTACATAAATTAATTAAAATAAATTGGTAAAAAAGGTAAAGGCCAGAAAAGAAAATTAGGAAATTTGCCACTGAAAGAAAATTTTAATATTGCAAATACAATGTGGTACGTAACATAAACGATTATTAATAATTAATACACAATAAAAGGGACCTAATTTAATATATTCAATAAGTAATATGTAATAAAGGATTAAATTATAATTGTCCTAAAATATGTCAAGAGATGGTTAATTATTCCTCCCTTGTCATTTTGAGTTATTACTCCAAAGTTCATCACTGTTACTTCAGCAAAATTCCGATTCAGATTCATGAAACATTTTCTCTCTATCTTTATTCAGTACTGTGATCCAAATCGAGCCAAATGATTTTCCCCTGACTGTTGCATTCATTTTGTTATCTATCCATTTAATTTGAATAAATTATCTAAACATCTTGTCGATCTAGTAAGACCACATATTAATACGCATCCAAAATCATCCCAGTTAATTGTGTCCCGTCTCTATAATATGACGCAAGATCTCGTCTATTAACGTGTCTAAATTTGTATCCATTCCTATGTTTCCCTAATCTTACATTAAATAGGCTTATGCTTTCAACCAAATAAAGGAGGTTACAGCCCATACATATAATTTAATACATTTAACTTGTGTTCAACTGTTCAACTTTCTCCATTTGGTTGGATGGTTCAGTGTTTTGTAAAAGGGGTTATTTTAAAATTATAATTGTATTGTATTTTTAACTACTGAACATACATTCATGTTTAATTTTGAGTCCGATTTTCCACAGGCTTCCGATCATACTTTGTTCTATCTTACTACTAGTATTTCCAATTAAGAACAAATATACTTTTAAAATTAATTATTGTTGTTTCTGGTAACTTAAAAGGTTACTCATTATTTTAAATCTATCTAAATTCACCTCTCTATATTTTATCTCTGTTAGTCACTAGCTTCTAACTGTCATTAATTTTAAGGTTTTTTGTTCTATACTAACGATTTGACTTAAAAATAAAAGAGATACCAAAATACGTTTCATGCTATCAGCATCTCTTTCTCGTTTTGTTCATTTCTAAATAATATGACCACGGTCGATTTTTTTCAAATTTTATACACCTTGTGGTGTACAAGTTGGTGTACTGATGAAATAACAAGCATGGATTCTTAAAACAATGATTGTCGTGTCGATATAAATGTCAATTACCAATAATCAAAAGGTATTTTATGTGCATGGATAAAAACTCTTTTTTACGCAAAAGAAATAGTTAAAAAAATGAACCATCATCACACGTTGTGTATATTCTTTAAAAAAACTAATGACAATTAAGAATCGTAAATAAGATTTTAGCTTTAGAGATGTCATATCTTATATGTTTTTTTCAATTTAATTCGTGACGGTATATGTTTTTGGAACTAACAGTGATCAAGCATTATTTTTCTGCTAATATTTTTTTTCATAAATATTTAAAAAATTGTAGACATGCATGTGTTCAATATCTTCGTTAAGTGTCGATTCAACATAACAATACCTTCTAATATTAACAAATAATCAACCAGGTAGACATCAAAAATATTCCTGTACTTTTGGTACTGGTATATTCGTATTCACTGATATCAAATCTAAACACGGCATCTTATCATTTTCATTTAAATAATATTTATCGAAAATCTCAACCACATGGTATGAATTCATCAGTGTGCGGCCTAAGAAGTACGAAAATTATTTAATATACGATATAGAAACTTTAACATTTTCTACGTTGTGAAGTATTAGAGATTAGAATCTATTCTCTGAAGGTTACCAATCTCTAATTTAAGCAGGAAAATCGAATCAGTAGCATCATAATACGATATACCAAAATTTTAAAGACTATCCTAGATTCTAGGCACCAAATAGTGCAACTAAATGCAAAAAATTAAGCCTTTAAACAATTCAAGTTTGTATAAAATGCCATGTTATAACTATAGCCTCATGACTGGTTTTGAAACCATGAGGCAATAACAAAATACAGACATGGACATGTTAATAGATCAGATCTTGACTACGATACATTATGAATGGGACATAAAAGTAGCTGGGATAGTTATAGTCACGTAACATCATGTATTCGTAAGAGGTCAACGAGATATATTAGAGAATAATTTGAAATTCAATCGAGAAATAATATAAAGAATAAAACAGATGTAAAAAATCCCAAAAAACTATTTGCGCCACAACACTACATAATTATATGAAGCGAAGATTGCACGATGCAGAGTCGAAAATTTGGTCAATAAAAATAGAAAGGACGTTAGATTGAGATTAACTGACACATGGCTGATGAAAAATAATTAATGATCTCTCAGTTAATTTTAGGTTGACCTTATAATTTATTTCCACATTACTCGTTTCTTACTATATCCATTAATGTAGGTTCTTTATAGTGTGCAAAACTTAATGATGACCTTTTACGTTTTATATTACCTTTCCTTTAACATAATACTATAACCATTATTTATGTAGTTAATTTTTCTTATATTATATATGCAATGCGGTTTGATCCTTGCTAGTCAATTTGCCGTCGTACTCTGATGATGATCATTGAAGCACAAAACGCGTCAGTGCGTTGCAACTGGCAGTAGTTTTGTTATGTTGTTCACCGACTGGTTAAATAAAATGGGATGGGTGTTTACTTCAAGCTCGTAAACTTGATTTAAAGAATTTTCTGTATGTCATTTTGATCCTCGTTTGCTTTACATTCTAATCGTAATTTTGCTTATTGCTTCTTACTTACTTACTTTACTGCGGCTGACTCCTTTTGGAGGATAAGCCGGCTCCACATTTCATGGAGTTTCTTGGGAATTTGGTACAAGTGGTGTCCCCTCACCACTCGGCTTTTTGATCGAGGACGCACCTCTAGCCTTTGCACATCCAAGCGCAGTCTGCAAGGCAGCAGTAAGTTGCATGGTTGCCGGTGGCTGTTGAGAGCTCATCTAGTAACTATTCAATATTTACCCTGGCAGGATTTTATCATTTGTATATTCACATTATTTTGGCTCCATCCTCCCCGGAGAGGTGACTTGTAAATACTTTATTTAAAATATCGCAATATAATAAGTCTGGAGATTACAAAGAGTGTTTGACATTAAACACATTAGAATTACTCACATGTACTCGCGCATACACGGCGCTCAACTTCCTCATGAAAAGTTAGGTATTGTTAAATGAAATACAAGTACAGATAACACAATTCGAACTAAATTTGCCACTTGGATCAATATTCGTAAAATCACTTTTTCCGATGCGCTTACCGGAGTACGAATGATGACAGTGGACGTAAAAAAGTTATTTCGCAGAAATATCGCGTAAGGAATGTTTTTAAATTAGGTAAAATATTTAGATTAAATTTCAATTCGTAGTAGAATTTTAGCCATCCAAACACAAAACAGTGATTAAAATAGCAATAAAAGTAAATAAAGTATTATAAAAGAAAGACAGTTCTTTAAACAAGCATTTAGTAAGAGATAGCCATTACACTAAAACACTATTACGTTGTGTTGAAACGTTTGCGACGTAACATTAAAAAAAATTTCTTAAAATAAATGTATTCCTTTGGAAAAATTCATCCCTTTATAAATCTTACCTTTTTTGTTACAAGCTATGGCTACAAAATATAGACCTGTTTGCATTCGAAAAAAGCTAATCAGTTTTAATGAATGTGACCTACAAATTATAGCGTGATAACGCACACCTTCTAACTGATAGCTCAGACAATAATGTTCGTTTTAAAATTTTGGCAAAGTACTCTATTTATTTACTATTGAAAACCTAACCAAGAATTACATTTCTTATATCAGGTTAGACGGGTAATTCGATAAATAATCAATGACATCTAATCTATATCAGTAATATGTCGAATTATAATTATTTTGACAAAGAATATCTCAAAGAAAAATTCCCAATCTTCTTCCTGTATTGACAAATATTGTCATTGAATTTACCGCAGGGACATTTAACATACATTAGAAAATCGCTCAATAAAAAAATTTAAATAAAGGTGAACACAATTTTCAGTTTTTAAAATTTAATATGGTTACGATTGAAATATGACAAAAGTTTTAATACTTTTTAGCTTTCTTTAAAGAATAAAATTATTTTGGTACGCAAGAAACAGTGTAAACCTTAAATTTTATTTATCAATAAACATGTGTATGTTTTCGATCAACTAAGGTAGGCTTATCGACCAGACTTTCAATAATCTAAATAAAAGAACATTGCAATGTAAATGCCTGTGTCGTAGCAAATAGTGAATATATATGTGCGGTTGTGAGACATGAAAGAATCCTTGTACACAGACCTACAGGTAGCAACTAAATGACAATTAACATATGCAAGAACAGAAAATATTTAGCAATATATCAAGCACTGTGGATAAACAAACTGCAGCCTGTTAGATGCTGTTTGTTGCAGAGAACTATTATATATTAGCACTCGTAGGAAGTTAAAATCTTGAATCTTTTACATTTCCAGGTGCACCGATTATTCGCTTTAATTGATGGGTTCGCACTTGTCCCTTCATTTTGAAGCCCTACATCAGCTGCTTGTCTGACAATGACGTTGCGAGAGAAACTCACATGGTTGTTTATATGTTTATCTAAATAGGCATAACAGATATGTATATATATATATATATATATATATATATATATGTATATGCAGAAACATATATATGAATGATTCTTAATATTCATATAAGCTGTGGGATGAACTCACATGGTTACTTAAATAATTATTTAGATATTCGCAATATACATGTGGAAGAATGACATGTTTTATATACGATGGTGAGGTAACTCACATGAGTTTGCTTATACAGTTTAGAATATACTTTATATATATATATATATATATATATATATAATTATTTTGCTTTCAATTTATATATATATATATATATATATACCTTCTATATACTCAACCAATAATGTAGACGATGTATATATATGGAAAGATTTATATTCCTATAAAATGTGAGTATATATAAAGATATATATGTAAAGTAAATATACTAAACACTCAGGGTGAATTGTAGGTACTTGAAGTTCAAAGAACCCATTGTATTGCTTATATATATATATATATATATATATATATATATATATATATATATATATATATATATATAGGTCTATATACATACATAGACAATACAAAAATAGATATTTAAATATTAACAAATGCGTTTTGACTGATATAATTTATCCGTTGAGGGACTCACAGTGTTGCTTGTATGATATTCATATTATATATGGTGTATACACGTATATATATAATATATATATATATGATGGATATATAGATATTTATAAAAGATGTGGGAAGAACCCACATGGTTGCTTATATGCTTATCTATATATGCATAATATATAGCGTGTGGACGTATATATAAATAGTTATTTATATATGAATTGGATATATATAAATATAAATAAGTAAATTATAACATTTAAATAAAAAAATTACAAAAATATTGCTTATATATTATATATATATATTCATATTTTTTAACATATATGCAAAGATATGTATCTGATTTGGATACAGATATTTAAATAGAAAAAGAAATTTATACAGGATACTAATATAAATGTGTATTTGGTAGAGATACGATTCGTTATTGTAGGCTCCGTATTCGGTCTTTTCCAAACGATAGAATAATACAACAAATTTGTTAACCTCTCTCTCTCTTTAACTTATTGCACATAAGATGGGATTAGGTAAACCTGGAAGTTTGAGCATTACTGCATTATTAAAATAAAAAAAACGTTTGTTGATAAATCTACGTGTCCGGAACAGCATTTAAAAATAGAGACATCATAAATAGGCTTGAATCCAAAGGGTTTGCTTATAGTTATTCTATAAATGTCACTTTAGTAGAGTACACATATGTGTATATAGGTTGTTGTGTGCAGGGGGAGGTGACATGGATAAGTTTTTGTATACATTTGAGTATAAGAGAATAGGTATGAAGACCGGATATTAAGGAAGACAATAAAAAAATACTTCAGGAATTGAATTAAATAAAAATAGAACTGTTTTGAATGAGGTCACGACATTTGCCACAAGTTGTTCTTTTCCTGTGCGTATGGTGTCAACCCTGAAGATGGGACTATAAATGAATTCCGGAATATTCGGAAAAGAAAGAGTGAAAAATCTTGTATCACATCATTTTTAGACAAGCAGCTGATGGAGGGCTTCAAAATGAAGAGACAATTGAGAAACCACCAAAAAAGGTCAATAATCGGTCCACCTAGAAACGTAAAGTATTCATGAAAAATGCAGTGAAATCCACTATAAGAAGGACAGAACTGAGCAAAGAATATCAACATTTAACTATTATATATGTAATTACGTATTAGGTGTTGTACATCATGTAACAAATTAACTTAAATTTGACCAGTAACATGAATGGAAAATTTAATCGTATTTCAACGTTGGCTTCGTGCTTACTGGCGACATCTCAATAGGAGCGGGTATTACAACTTATATCTATGCCTGTTGGAGAGATACTGCGACACATAACTGGTGGAATACTGTTTATTTTATCGTTTACACACCGACGTATTCGCAAAGGCCCAGAAGGCATACGACTTACAAGCTATCATCATAGAATGAATTTTCCTTCACTTAGTCTTTGTAATATTGTTATAATTGTTATAACACCGAAAAGGGCAAAGTTTGAGGAAGTACTACTATTTGAATAAACAGTCAACTTAAAACCTAAGGGTTGCAATCTAAATGTCTATATATTAGACAAAAGTGTTTTCTGCGAGGTAATTTGAAAGTTGTAACTAATGACGGAATAAAGAAGGAGAGAAGGGCGCCGTGCATGAAAAATAAGTTAAACCTGCTGACCCAACATGAGCTGCTGATTTTAGTGACCGCTTTGCAGTAAATTATATAGTGGCACTTTCTATTCCGCGTGTATAAACTGCAGCTTTACTTAATCTGTTTGATTTCGTCGCACTGGAGGTATCAACGCGCCGTGTGTTTTTTCACTGGAAATTGAGAATGGCAGTGAGTTTTGCAAATTATCATACACATATCGATCACCTAAATGAGCAGAACACGTCGTGTCAACTTTATACGACAGCATTGAGCCCAGCTTTAAAAATTGCGTAACAGACACTTCTGTCAACGATATAACAACGTTAAAATTCATCGTTAATATAAGATCCAAATAGAGCTTGCTAGAAGAAAAAAAAGTAAAACTTAAACAAACGGAATTTATCAACAAAGAACTAACCATCGTGTAATAATTTTCATGATTTTAAAAATAACTTTTTATTTAATTTTGCTAAAAACATAACTCAACGTCTATAACGATTTAATGCTGTAAAACAAGTTAAACTTTATTTTGCATATTTTTTTCTTTTCCTACTTTTTACGAAACTGGCACATTTTTGTGACTTAGGAAAACTACGGGTAATGTAATCAATATTTTTATTTAGCAAAATGGACAAATTAAAAGAAAGAGACAGGTGCGACACTGGGCATTGCAAATTTGCATGAATCGTGCTGCGCCTAATACAGAACTGTGCCCGGTTCATCATTTCTTCGAATAATTTTTGGCATTCTTTTCTTGGCATATTCTTCTGCCCATGACGCCTCAAAAATAAATAAAAATCAATAATACAACTGTGAAATTTAATTTAAACTGCGGCATTTACACTAATGATTCGATAATTTCATATTAGCCACTACTGCATCAATTTATTTGCGCACGTTGCATGTGTGTGTATCTCTGTGGGTGTGCAACTGGAAAGGTATCAATTAATATAATAACACACAGGTGTACAATCACATAAGTGAAGTCACAGTGAACACATATTAATTCAACCTTTGCAATCATAGATTAAACTCTTTAAATCAAGTTTGCGAGCTTGAAGTAAACTCCAATCCCAATGTATTTAACCCGTCGTCGAACAGCATAACAAAACTATCGCCAGCCGCAACGCATTGACGCGTTTCGACTTTCCGTGATTATCATTAGAGTACGACGGCAAACTGACTATCGAGGATCAAACCGCATTGAACACATATGGAAATCAAAGTTAGATATGCGGTTCTCACCTCTAGCAGTCTCGCAAATATTGAACATGACTGCAAATGTCGGCTGCACTTCAAGCTCGCTAACTTTATTTAAAAATTGATACCACCAACCGCGTAGTCAATTATTGTGACATAGAGTAAATTGTTTAATTCTTACCAGGTGAAATATTGCAAGCAATGCTAACTTCCATGGTTACTGTCAGGGAAAAGTAATACAAATATATCAGTCGTAAAGCAATGCGTGGAATGTAATCAAAATTTAGTAAAATGAAAAAGCTTATTGGGATGATAATTAAAATAAGTGAAGTCAAGATAAGAAAATTAAGAAAGGGAATGATTAATATAAAAGCCCCTTGATAACCGATTAATCCAATAAACGCCCTAAATTAATAAATCCAACAAGGTAACATGAAATAGAGGATCAAATTTTAAATGATGATATTGAAACAGAATAATTAACATCTAGTACATTTGAAAGGCCACTAAAGAGCTAATCGTAATCCAATATTCTTAAACTTCGGCTGGTTCTAGTTTACAATTCAAATTCGTGTAATCGTCGCTTCCTACTGTTAGCTAATTTTGTATTTTAAACTAAACCTAGTGGTTATTTCACCACTGTTACATTCCTAATACCATCTATTCACTCGATTTCAATAGATTCGTTAATCAATCCTGTCGTTCTGTTACAACTGCATATCGCCATGCGTCTAGATTTACCACAAATTGATAATGTGTCTTGTCTTCACTAAATGACAGACAAAATCAGAAATATTAACTTTTTCATAATTATAAATAGCTCTGCATTCTTCTATTCTCACCTTGATTGAACGCATCGATTCACCAGCATAAATAAGGGTACAGCATCTGATTGAAATTTCATAAACTTCTGATTTATCTAAGGGTTCAAATGTTAGTTTTTTAGAACACTGACTACAAAGTGTAAAGGTTTCTATTAGCACCGTTCTTGTTATTTATTTCAACGTCAATGATTTCACTCCCTCTGCTTAGTTTTGAGTCTGGCAGATTTTAAGCACATCAACTTTTGGTCAAATATAATTAGGATTTCCTTTCTTGTTGTTGCTGCTATCTTAACAAAGTAAACATTACCACTGAATATATCGCATAGTCTGCTTACTTACAATTTCCTGCGATCTATTTCATTATTCGAAGGCATTTTATTGTCAATAATCTTAAGATGTTGATTTTCATGCGATATAGATGCTTTGAATTAAAATAAAAAATCATTCCATAGTAAACATCCTTCCTATAATTATATTTTTGTAACAATTAACCAGTTATTATAAATTAGACATAAAGCTATATGGTAATTCACCCGATCACTTCTTTTCAATTGTAAATTGGAGTTCGTTCATCTGATTTGTTTAGTTTCATAAATTCCCCATACCTTCATAGCCACAATTCAAGAAAACTTATATATCATCTGCAAACCGTAGATTATATTTAGGCTTCAAGGCCGTCTTATCTAAATAAAATTGACAAAGTAACGTATAAAGGTATTTTCAATTGCAATCGCAAAATATGTTGCCCCATTTGAGCACCAATTATTTATTTATTAAAGCCCTTCCCAAATATATAAAGTTTTGGAGGATCTAAATATACTAATTACATCTATAATGGGCTCATTTGTCATACTACATTCTTCTTAAATTAATAGAAAATAAATAAGTAAATATCAATCACAACCCTTCGTTTTAGATACCGGCGTATTTGTTTACACAGGTACCACATTTGAACTCATTGAACTATCGTATTCATCTAGTAGGCATTTACTAAATATTGTAATTAAATGATAAGAAATCACCAATGTATGACCTAATCTATAAGAGCAATGAAATTTTAATTTAACTTAAAGTTTAATGTTTTCAGATATACTGCAAGGTTAGGGAAAGTCTACATATTCACAACGTAGATCAAGTTTTCTTTAAATATAATATGTGAGCTTCAAGTAAACACAAGTCAATTTGTATATAACCAGGCAAATACCATAGAAAATTACCGTCAGTAACAGGTAATGACGCGTTTTGAACTACCATGGTCATCATCAGACAACGACAGCAAATTGCCTAGCGAGGATGAAAACGCAATTCACATATCTGGAAAGCAAAATTAGATATGCTGCTAACACCTTTTATAGTCTCGCATAAATTATTCTTGAGGAAATGTCGGGTATACAATTTTTACGCAGTCACGAGCATTGACGTTTTACAGCTTTCGCCATATATATATATATATATATATATATATATATATATATATATATATATATATATATATATATATATATATATACAAGTAATACAATTAAAATATCATTGATTGCGTGGGTGTTGAATACTATTCTTCAAATTATGTGTGCGAACTTGAAGTAAACTACAATCCAATTGTAGTTAGCCAGTCGAACAATAGCAAAACTACTTTCAGTCGCAAAAATACTTTGCGATCTTCCATGATCATTATCAGAGAATGATGGCAAACTTACTAGCAAGGACCAAACCGCAATACATATATCTGGAAAGCGAAATGTTGTTTTAATGGATCAATTAATTATATAGTACATGTTATTGAACCATTTTATTTCATTTTAACAAAAATTACCTACGACATTGACTCAAAGCCATCACGCAGCACAATGAGGATACGCAATCGGAAAAACCAACTGTTAACCAAGTGGAAAATATTTCCTTTGGAAAATTCTGTTTAGAACATGGCTTAATTCCAATTTGTTTCAGATATAAATTTTGCTTCATTTTCAGGCTTATTTTCTTTTTCTTAAAAATAAGTTTTGTTCTAATATAATAATAACATTGACTCGTGATTCAAATAAATGTTAAATCAATCTAGTCAGAGAGAACACGAAAATGAATCGAATTAAATAAGTCATTTGCATGCCGACCGCATCCAATGTATAAAGGTAATTACTGATAATTCTCGTAACAGAGGAATAGGAATAATCAGAATAAAACAGGATCGAAAGTCAGATTACGTTTGTTGGTGCGTGCCAAAAAATATGCAATTGTGTATGAGATGTTGCGCACCTAGTAACAAGCTAGTTCAAATTTGACCAGAAGGACAAAATGAAGGCAGCATGAACGGAACGTACAATCTCATATGCACAGTCGTTTTGTTCTTACTGGCGACTCATCAGTAGGAACCGGTGCTGTGCCCAATACCCACTATATATTTGGGCGAGATATGAGGGAAAAGTGGACGGTAAAATGTCCTATACAAATGTGTAAAACAGCAATAGTAAAGCTAACTTCATATAAATTCTTTGACAATGCGACTTCAAAGCCAACTCACTATATATATATATATATATATATATATATATATATATATATATATATATATATATATATAATATTAAATTGGACTGGAACAAATACATAACTGACAGGCTTTCAAAAATAGCCTAGGTTTCACAAAATACGACACAACCTTTAATTACGGACGCAATTACAATGAAAGCGATGACACACCAAATGACGTTAAGCAAAAGGAGTGGTCTAAATTGCGCAAAAGTAGTGGTCTAAATTGCGCAAAACAAAGGCTAACCAAGCCTTCAAAGGATACCAACACTATGGTTGTTGTGTCCATATCTAATACCAACACTATGATTGCCGAGTCAGTACATGGTATCAAAACACAATGGATTTTAAGGTATACTAATGCTCATGAAAGTTGACAATTACTACTAATTCTGAGCAACTGTACTCCATCAAATCAATACACTCTGGCCTTGATCGATATCATTTATCAAATTTCACGGTAATCATGGAATCATTTAAATAAATATACAACAGTTAGATACCGTTTGTCACTTAGACCTAATATATACGCGATTTTGTATTAGGTATTGCGCACCTTTTAACAGATTAGTTAAAATATGACTAGAAGGATAAACCAAAGACAGCATGAACGGAACGTATAATCTCATGTGCAAATTAGAATCGTGCTTATTAACATGAGATTATACGTTCCGTTCATGCTGTTTTGGTTTAATCTTCTGGTCATATTTGAACTTTTTTATAACTAGGTGTGCAACATCTAATACACAATTGCATACATATTAGAACACAGCAACAAATGGTATGTAAATGAGTATTTAATTGAATGATGTCATGATTACCGCAAAATGTGAAATCCATTGTGTTAGTACCATGTATCGACTCTGAAACCATAAAATTTGTATCATGTATCTTTTCGACAACCATGGTGTTAGAATCAGGTCCTGACACAACAGCCATATCGTTTGTACACTTTACAGGCTCGGTATATATATATATATATATATATATATATATATATATATATATATATATATATAGTTATTAGTTGGATTTGAAGTCACATTGTCGAAGACTTTATACAAAGTAAGCTTCACTACTGTAAGTTTATAAATTCCTATAGGAGACTACTGTGCAAATTTTCTATAGTTCTCAACCAAATATAGAGTGGTTATAGGGCGCAGTACCGGCTCCTACTGATGATTCGCCAGTGAGCAAAAAATCATAGAAAATTGGCAGATATGACAATTTATAACGTTTTCTGAATAGCATTAGTTCAGTCGTAGCCAACCGTGTATATAATCCGTCAGCAAACTTGAATCGATTCACTGCTGATTGAACATGGCAATTCCAGATGAGAGATCACCTAGATATGAAGTCATTACGGTTGCTTCTAAAATTCCATAACTGATTTCTAATAAATAAAAAGTTAAATTTTAATTCGACTTTATTACAAAATCTTTAACAAACCAATATGATAAATACGATATGGTAATAAATATAAATATATGAAGTTTAACGTATTGGAAATGGGTTTATATCGAACGATATTATATATCTACACGCTGATATCAGCGAAGCTATAATGTTAATATTTTTAAACATAGAAATTATACAGATGTCTAATTTTGCTTTCCATAGATATTGAATGCGGTTTCATCCTCGCCAGTCAGTTTGCCGTCTTACTCTGATGATGATCACGGAAGGTCGAAACGCGTCAGCGTGTACGACTGGCGGTAGTTTTGCTATGCTGTCCGACGACTGGTCAAAGACAATGGAATTGGTGTTTATTTCAAGCTCGCAAACTTGATTTAAAGAATTATTACCACCACACGCACAATCATTTTTTAAAAAATTGTGTTGCCTATATATGTATATGTGGCGAAAGCTGCAAACAGTTAATGTTCGTGACTGCATAGAAATAGTTCAGCCGACATTTCCAGTCAAGTTCAATGTATGCGAGACTGCTAGAAGCGAGAATAGCATGTCTAATTTTGCTATCCATATATATTCCATGTGGTTTGATCCTCGTTATTCAGTTTGCCGTCGTACTCCGATTATGATAATGGAAGATCGAAACGCGTCAGTGAGTGCGACTGGCGGTAGTTTTGCTATGTTGTCCGACAATTGGTTAAATACAAAGGGATTGGTGCTTACTTCAAGGAATTTTACATGGCACATAATAACACGCTCATACAATGACATCTATTCGAAGCTTTATTGTAGAATTTCGTAATAGTACACAAGCATAATAATATATTAAGAAATATTTGTAATGACAGCGTTAAACGAAATATAAATTTTGTTACATTCTGTGTCATGTAAAATAGAAATACTGAAATTTTTCGGAAAAGGAATGAATGTATGGCTACGATGTGTTTAATTTCTTAATAAGTGAAGATTAAATGAATGTGACAGGATAGCAAGCTTAGATATTGTAGCTATTTACACAAATGTAACTGTCAGTGATTGCTTACGACGTTTCATTATTAATCATCCGTTATTATTAGTAGTAAGTAAAAAGTCACTTGCGTACATTATGGAAATGGTGCGTATAGGTGCATCCTACAGCTGTTATACATTTAATGATGCATAACAAATGCCCGAAAGGGAAGACCTCTGTCAATTTTATTAACAAACATCTTTGCGCATTAATCATTATGCCTAAAAAAGGCCATTCCTGAAATTCACATTGTATCTTCGTATTGTGAATGAGTTATTAGTTATTTAGAATCATCATTATGAAGATTTCCAAAAAAATTGTTAAATTTAATTAACCAAATGAATGAATTTTCAATTTACGATTGAAAGGAGAAAATGAAGTGAATTACTGAGTTTGAAGTTAAACTAATTACAATGGGTCAAATTAAAAATACATATTTATAGGAAGGATATCTACTATGTGATCAGTCTTAACTTAAAATAAAAACATTCACTTGATAAATATTCATTGTATTTGTTATCCTCGTAATTTAATAGAAAAAAACGATGATGGGTGTCTTAAGCAAATTAAAGCCTTAGTTAAAGTACCAAAACACCTGATTGTGTGAAAGAGGATCATAGGTTTATGTCATTACCGGACTCCAAATTAAGCAGAAAAGTTAAATAAATAGAATGGAAATATAATGCAAAGAACAATTTGAAGGAATTTCATCGCCATGTGCAATAAACTTGTTGACCAGAGGGTAAAAATTGATCTTTAGATACACCAGGTGTGTACGAAATTCAGTGCAAAAGCTGTAATCTCGTTCATTGGTGAAACCGAGCGCTCTATCACGGTTAAAACAAAAGAATACGGAGCTGCATGTAAGCATTGGCATGTAACTAGATATGATTTTACTCGTCATTAAATGATGACTCTACCCACAGCTAACGTGGATGGCTGTAGACTTATAGCGATGTATAGTCCTAACAAAACGAGATCGATTATGTAATTTATTGGAATACAGTGAATATTTAATAGTATTAAGGAAAAAGTAGTGAAATTACCACTATGTGCCCTTTAAACACATTATTAACTAATGGTTGCAAACAAAATTTGCAAAAAATAATTCGATTGACTTATTATTGAGCTTATACATTTACTACTTGCTTATCATTTATTTGCAGTACAAAGATATCAAATTTCATTCCAAAATTCTTTCTAATATTTTATCTATTAATATGGGACTCGCATTGAATTTAACTTTTTTTCATAGGACTTTATACTAATTCGCTACTTCCCTTGAAAATAAATTAATTGCTGCGATACGAAGCACTTCATAATTAACTGGTATGGGCTGTGACCAGTACAGTTTTGTTTCGAATCCCCATTTTCAGCGAAATCATTTCGAAACCATTGAGAATATCCTTCTTTAGTCCACAGTTTGTTACATATATAGAGATCAAAATTCATTCTCTCGTTAGGTTATTTTCATAATTTACTTTTATGGATTTAATTTATTTTACTTAATTGACTTATTAAGCTTTAAATTTTGCTAAATTTATGATAAATTTCTCTGGCATTATTTTACTAATTTTGTATTTATATTACTTTGTTCATTTGTAATAAGTGAGTACTCACTGGATTACATCATTTCTCATAGATAGAATAAAATAAATAGTCAATCTCGTGTAAATGGTCGACCAAAATTCTGTCATGCTAGCTAACATTGGATTGTTTTTCACGTGTGCGTAATTTTATTTATACAATTACTTGCTAGTTATAGATGCAAAGAAACGTAAATTCGCTATGTGAGCTTATCTTGTGAAAGGCCAATACCACTAGTGAGATGAGCCAGTCAGAATTATAAATTTTAGATTAATTCGAATTTCACACTTGCCTTATTTGTTGGTTATTATTTTTATGAAGAAATGTGGGCTGATGAAGGTACCCGAAAAAACGAATAAAATTTAATTTGTTTAATTAGCATTCATGATTTAATTAGCATTATGAGCAAACTGTCTTAGGTACATCGTGAATAAAGTAAAATTATTGATTATCCAGTTGAATCACACGTTAAATGAAAATTGTATACATTTCAAAATTTCCCGACACTAAGCCTCATGCTCGCCATTTCTGTTTTTTAGGATGCCAAAACTATACCATCATTCAATATAAGTTTTCAATAAGTTTTGAGTTGTACATCTGCACAATATATTTCTTCAGTTTGAAAAGTAAATTGCATACCATGCAATATGCAATTAATTCATTTGATCGATTTCATCCGTAAAAGGCAGTCATCAGAATTAGCCAGAATTACCGTTGCGGAGATTTGAAAACTGCAGCATTCAGTTCAAATTCATGATGCAGATTACCTGCGCTACTGTAGGCACACATATGTTTGTATTTGACTAAAAAATGCAACCGTTTGCAGATCAGAGTCGCGAGACACGACTTTTATTATTTTGCATCCCGGCGTAAAAATGTTGGTTATCAATTACGGCCATAACCCAATTGGTAGATGGCTAGTGTATGCTTTTCTATGCAAATATCAGTTTATACCAACAAGTTATATATTTAAATCAATCATAATTCCCCATGTAGCTTAGTGTCTGTTTTAGAATTACAAATCAAAGATAGCCAGGTAGAACTTCAAGTCGAAAACTGTACCTTTTTAAATTGAACATTACATAAAATATAAAATGTTATGTATCTACTCGTCGGGTTTCGTTCTTCTAGGGCTCTTATTAAATAGTTGCCTAAATTGCAGTGCCGCGATCTGAACCACGGGCCGTTTAGTTAAGAGTATTGCAAAGTATTCGTTTTGCCACAAAAGCCATGAATTTCATACAATTTTCTGCTAAAGACCAACTTTTAGTTTATGGCGAATGTTTCCTTCAAGTAGATACTTTTCGGAATCCTACGTGGTCCATAAATCAGAATAGCATTCCTCAATCTGTCATTATATTACAAAAAAACCGTTCAAAATTAGGACATTAAGTGAAGTTTAAATTCAAAAGCAGAATCGAAATCAATTTATCTCTTGTGTGTAAACTGAACATTTCATAAGAATAGAAATGATAGCATTAATCGTCGAAGCACAAATTTATATAAAAAATTATTTTATTTAATTTATACATTTAATCCGAAAGCGCTACGAAATAAGTTCCGTTGAATGGAAGAACTATCAAAACAACATTAAATGGTATAAATTTTTTAAATTGTTTGCTAGGCACAGCCTTGTCGACATAGACATTAATTTGAAATCTGAAGCAAAAGCGCTCTAGTTAAACTGCAATACCTATAACTAATTATTTAATTCCATACAATGACAAATCTCGCCACGAAAATGATATGATTTTGCATATTTTTTTATTATTTAATTAAAGCCTGAAAATATATAATCCAAATCCTGAAATTATACATTAATTTAATATCACTTCCACGGGTGTTATGGTGTCTGTTCTATAATGACACCTCGAGGGTGGCAAGTAGAAAATTTAAGTCAATCTCGACATTTATGGTGTTCCCCAAAAATAAATTTAAACGAAAAAACATGGCATATACGCGAACATTTCATGTAGTGTGCTAATTCCGCGGCTAATTGGATGAACGGCAAAATTCTGAATGATATGTTCCAGTTCTCAAGTTCCGGCTGCAGAAATTTTGACAACGACTTAATGAGTTTTCAATAAGGTTCAAACCGATCTAGATAGCTGACTTTTCTTTTTTATTTAATACTTATGTTATACCAAAAACAAATATAATATAAATGCTGTCATTATTCTTTAACTTAATATAAGAACCTCATGTGGCCTGTTGTAAGATTTATAATATCAGATAGGGTGTTGCCAGTTAGAAATTCAGGTTAGAAGCGATATTGAGAAGATTTCGCTCAGAAGAAAACTGTCCGGCAATCATGAGATATTATGTAACTGAAATTTGATTTAAACGCGTGACATCGTTGGTGTAGTGGATAAATTGCAGGACTAAATTAAATTTATAACAGATTTAATATCGACTGTGGCATCTATTGCAACAGCTATTAAGTTATCAATAAGGAGGCAGACGGTAGTGCTAATGAATTTTATTTGCTAACTGATGCTATACTTACTTACACCGACAGCATCTATAATCTCAACCCGATCATTTTTTTACATAATTATATATATATATATATATATATATATATAAATGTGTGTGTGTGTGCGCGCATGTGTATACTTATCTGCGTTGCTTATAAGAAATTCATATGAGATAGAAATACCTATTATTTGAAAACGTATAAGAATTTAGTAGAGGTAAATTATGGTAACATATATATTCAGCAAAGCCCGACCACATTAAAATATTGGATGGCAGTCCATTATGTTTTATATATTTGATAACATAGATACAAATAGGTAGAAGGGGCTCATTTACAAGTAAACTGTACCAGTTGCAAAATAATGGTGTCAGAAAATTTAAATGAATGATCAACTTAAATGTACTCAAATCAAAAACGTTACAAAAATTTTCGCAATATGTTTAAATTATGACAAGCCCTGACCTACTTGTCCGATATTTTTACCGATGAGAGCACATTGCATACAAATAATTTTGTAAGACGTTTATCCTGTTGGTAAACTATTCGAAGAGCAGAAGAATGTGTCACATTAAAAACTCACGAATTTTTCTATGACATGCTCAGAAGAGCACATAGGGCTTGTTTAACAGAAAAGATGCTCTTTGCAGGCTAAATATTTAAGAGGATTTATTCATCATTGCACACATTTTCTAGTCAAAAACGCGTGTTTGTTATTTAAATCACCACTGTTACTTTCGAATTTGCCGGCTTGTCTCCAAAGTTACATTTACAAATCGTAGCTAATATTGATTACATTTAGCACATTAGAAAAAAAGGAAAACGTATCCAGCTTTAAAACTAACCGAGTTTATTCATAAATAATCTAATCTCTTAACAGGTTAGAAAGTATATACGGTTTTATATAAGAAACACTGATAAAGGCTAATAACATTTAGAATTTAAATTGCTCAGTGGTGTCCTTCTTGCAGAGATTCTCGCCGACGTTTTCTTGTGCGAGACAATTGATAGCACTCGTAGGTCGGTAAAATCTTGAATCTATTACATTTCCAGGTGCACCGTTTTAGGCCTTGTTTGATGGGTTCTCACTTGTCCCTTCATTCGGAAGCCCTCCATCAGCTGCTTCTTGGAGAATGAAGTCCAGAAAATTCGGAAAATGTGTGGAAAATCTTGCTCTAACATCATTTTCAATAGGTGTTAACCCTGAATGTGCGACTGGAAATGAAGCATAGGAAAATTCGGAATAAAATGTGTGGAAAATCTTGTTCTAATGTCATTTTCAATAGGTGTCAGACTTAAAGATTGGACTAGAAACGAAGTCCGGAAAATTCGGAAGAAAATGTGCGGAAAATCTTGTTTCTACGTCATTTTCAGACAAGCAGCTGATAGTGGGTTTCTGAATGAAGGGATAAGTAAGAACCCATCAATCAAGGCCCAAAAATCGGTGCACGTAGAAATGTAAATGATTCAAAATTTAGTAATTTTAACATTTAATAAGCATTATATTATGCACAGGGTGTCCGAAGAAATTGAGCATTTTGGAAAGTAGAACGAGCGGCAGTAAAGCCTGCCAAAACCACAGTCGATCAATGATAATTGTGATTTATTTATTATTGTTAATCCTATTTTTTTAATAATACGAAAATTATTCGGCTTCCTTTAAAGAAATGGACTTAGCCATAGACGTCAATCTGATGTTAATACGGCTTCAGCTTGCTCTTTTTATATGCACCATGTTTGTCGCCTGAAATCAGTCACTGCGTTCGGCCATAATAACGAAATGTAATAGATGAAAGTCGTAAAGTCTGTACCTTAGTGTTTAGCAAAAACGTTGAATTGCCAAGTTAAATAACTTTTAGTTAGAATTGAATGAGTGTTATGCTAATTTGCCTGCATGCATTGCAATAGAATTTATGCTTAATATGTTTACCTTTTTTGCTGAACATGTACAGGAATTCCTCATAACATTCATGCATAATTAACTGATAAATTATTTTAATTTTTGACGTTTAAGCGAAAAAAACTAATCTACTGTTTCTATGAGACCAAGGTAAATGTCAGTTTACGGAAAATTAGCACGACATTAAGCACGACATGTTACACTGATCGTAGAAGAATAGAATTTCAGCGACAAATACTTCTGTCGATATAGTATAAAAACATAGGCGTCCCGCTCTTTTATATCTGGAGGTGACTGTAATCAATAATATCAATAGCAACTCGCAAAAACTCACTTAATTCAAGACAAAAAATTCTCTCACTCGAGAAATGCGCCTGTTATTTAAAGCAAACATTTAATTAAAGTTCATTTAATCATTTTTTTAAATCTGTGTAAGCATAACAATTACATTAAATCTTGTTAACAGAAATGCGTTTAAAAAATTGTTTTCCAGATATAGAATTGATTGAAATATCATTTTCACTATGTAGTGAATTCAATAAAGCTGTTCAGAGTACATTGGATTGAATAAGCTGAATAGTTTCCAGTCAGGTAAAATGTATTCAATACTACTAGGAGTAAAAGCTGTATATCTTGCATTCCATGCCTTATTTATGCATCATAGTTTGATCCTCCTTAGTTATTTGGTCACCGTGCTTCGAGAATGACAATGAAAGGTAGAAACGCATCGGTACGATTAAACAACGATAGAATTACTAGATTGTGCGACTGGCCAAATAAAATGGGATTCTTTTTTATGTAATAGATTTACAGCGGTATTTAACAAAGGAAAAATATAAAGTAGCCGCCCGTTGCAAAAGCTCTTTGGTGCAACATACTTCTTCAACAGATGAACAGAAGCATACAGTTTTAACAGAAACTGAATATCAGCTGATGAACTGTATATATGTGTATTTGTTTCGGCATTTAATGAAAGAGTTTCGTGTCCAGTCTTTTTGTGATAATCTGTGCATGCAAGCCCTTTCCTATTTTAAATCCACCAAACAAAGAATCAGCATCCTCATTCCATTTTAAAGCTGGATAAAAATTTTTTTTTAACTGTGTCTAATGCACCTGTTTTCCAAATAAGCTAAGCTTCAACACCAAGTAATTCAAAATGAACATTACATATAAAAAAGTTGTGTATTTGTAGGGCACATTATAAAAAAAAGCCTACAACTTAAATATGTATGTTAACCTGATTTAATTTGGATGTAATTTTCCGAATTTTCTCCATGAAACAACCTAAATATAAATTACTATTCCATTTTAATTAAAGGCAACAGACTTGATTTGAGGAATTTAAAAGTAAAAGAAGAAATACTTAGTCTTTCATATACCAGTTGCATGGATCCGTTGGAAAAAAGGCCGAAAACACAAAGCGAACAAGAGTAGAGTTATTCAAATTTAAAAAAGAAACCTATCTCGACATTAAAACTTTTTGCAGTAATAAAGATAGATCTGAAGCCAGAATGATCGATTGGATTGAGAACAGTATCTAAACATATAAAAACGAAATATAGACATCGCTAGTTAATCCTCGCTAGCCAGATTTCTGTTATAATATTCGATAACCATGCAAATTTGACAGAGAAACGGACGGTAGAATTGTTGTAATGAGACTGGTTCAAATTAGGATTGCTTTTTTCAACTGTACAAAATTGTAATAAGTAATCTTAGCTGCCAGCTGCATAATAAATGATTGTGCAACTGAATAACCTTTACGGATGCTGCACACGTTAAAAAACTTTTTCTGGTCAAAATATCATTGATACTTTTCTGCTGAATTTAAAATAATTTTTGATGTATTTGAGACTCTAATGATGAAAGGTACAGTTTATGTTTCAAATGTTATGCAATACATCGGACGGAACAATACGAGAAATACACATATAGGGAAAAAATTAATTATTGCACAATAAGAAATCTGACTTCCGTTGGATTCAACATTAACAAAACTGTATGGTTTGACGGAAGATACCTAATTAGAAAACAATAAGACGTTACGTCCATTTTTTGCTCATGTTATCCATGGTTAACCTTATACAGCATGTGATGACGAGCTGATTATTAGAAGTTTTAAATATAATAATGGAGGGAAAATAAAACAAAATAACTATCAATTTCCATCACAGTTTTGATAAAATTGATTAGCTTAATTTAAATGGAAAGACGTTCGCTTTTATCACACAAGTAATATTCTCCAGTATTCCAATCTGGTAAACAATTGATATTCTTTAGCAATAACTATAAGAATATCTTTCGGAAAAAATATAATTGGGCGACAAAGCGAGACTGCTTTAACAATAAACATCCCAAGGACAATTTTTTTCCAAAGGTGTATTTTATGAAAAATATATTATCGTAAGCATGGGTAGCCCTATTCGATCGGGGTTAACAGACATATATGATCCACCTGGAGATATCGGGGACGGAAAGCTTTATCATTCGAGTCCATTTATGCGTAAACTATGTTTACCACACGTCAATGGTTAATGAACAGAATGATGAGATAAACGTGCTGCTACACAATGTGAGTAAAATGGACGGAACTGGCCAGTTGAAATATGACTCTCTTTTATGAATTCTGAAATAAAATGGCAACCGCTGATTACCAGCGGCGAATAAATTCCAAGGGTTGTTCAAATCGGAACATCAAAATAAGCTTTACCTGCTGTGATAATTGTTTAGAAAGACTGGCTATCCAGAATGTTAAATTAAGAATAATTAGAATCAAATTTAAATTAAAGTAAAATGCCTCGAAAAATTTGCGAATTTTTGGAGGCGGTTGTCTTGCCGAGATATTCAAAGGAAAGATAATCCTATCGGCTGGTTAGGCGTTATTGTAAATTTAAGTGAGAGAAATATTTGGCAGAAATACTAGAAATATAACCTCTTCATAATTTTAACACCAATATTTAGGTACAAAATTCAATGTACCTACAGTGCCTAATATATATGCTAGTCAAAAGAGCCTCTAAAAAGGATTATTCCAAAGGATAGCAGAACGATCTGGCTTGATGTAGCAACTCATACATAAGAAAAGCGTAACGCAAACCTGTGTAACTCATATGCCCAACTGTCACGTGTAATAATTTTTCGGATTTTTCAAAAACAAAACTGTAATACATTTATTTATATTGCAATATATTGTAATAATGGCACTTTAACCGGGCTCAAACTTCCAGGACCTAATTAAATAAGCATTAGCTGCGTGGGCCGTGAACAAAATACTATATATATTAAATTTGTGATCTTGATATAAACACGTCTCGTTGTTTACTTAGATTTTTTAGCATAATCTAAGCATTTTATAATGTAGGAAAAGAAATTCAACAATTAGGCCGATTCCGCCCAAGGAAAATCCTGGAGAGTACGCGAAGAGTTCCCAATAAGGACTAAAACGGTGTACTGAATGAATTGTTTTTTATACAAATGTTTGTTTTCATCAAATGTTTGTTTAATCACATGAATGTTCAATTCAACACAACTTCCAATGTAAAATTGTGTCTGTTCGATTATGACAGATTTTGGATGGTTAATTTGAAATTTAGGCCTAAATCGATACGTATAGGCTCCAACAGAAGAAAAGGTGAACGAACAAACATTAGTTAGTACATGAATGCATATTGTGTGTATTATGCGGCATGGTAGCTCACTAGCTAGAGCAACAAATTCTGAAACGAACTTGCCTAGGTTCGAGCCCTAACCGCGGAAAGTACGCGACCGACTCCAAATAAGAAGGAAAACGGTCTACAAAAACAGTATTACTGGATGAACTGCCTTTCTACATTATAGAATGATTAGTTTGTAATGACAAATGTATGCATATAAATTTAGTCAGGTATTTGTATCAAGATCACAACCTTGAGTTCATTAGTCCAGGATATAATGCAACGAGAAAACTAACTAGATAAATAATGCAAGAGAACTAGCAATGATTCAAAATTAGCAGACGTATGTTAAAATATAACATTCGTCGTGTGCGAACAAAGCTTTAATCAAAGAACTGTTTCACCATTGTGCTTTACAAATATAAAAATATAGTCTTAGCAACATAGCCAAATTTTCGTTACTTGGACTATTTGTTGGATACCATACGACAATTCTTTATTTAAAAAATTATTAAAATAGCGTCCAAAATTTGTGAACGCAATAGTTTAATCGTTAAAAAAGCAAGTACAAATGGGCATTTATATAATTAAACGACCATTGGTTGTGCGGGTGGTTAGAACACTTACTATAATCAAGGTTGTGATTTCGATATAAACACCTAACCCATTAAGTATATACATTTGTCAGTATAAGCTAAGAATTGTATAGTATAGAAAAGGCAATTCATCAAGTAGACCGGTTTCGTCCTTATTGGGAACTCGTCATGTACACGCCAGAATATGCCGCGGACAGGGCTCGAACATGGGCACGTCTGCTTTGAAATCTAGTGCTCTAACTACTGAGCTACCCTGCCGCAGGGTGGTTCGAACCTGCGTAGGTCTGCTTTAGAATCTGTGACTCTAACCAATTATCTATCTTGCAGTGGATATGTCACAGTGTAGACGTTAAAACTGCCATTCAAACTAGGAACAGATATATATATATATATATATATATATATATATATATATATATATATATATATATATATATATAGTTGATATAGGGCGTAGTACCTGCTCCAACTGAAAAGTCGCCAGTAAGAACGAAACGCATGTGTACATGGGGGTATATCTTTTATTCAGGATAACTTCGGTTTATCCCTCTAATTTGTTACTAGGTACAAAGCACCCAATCCACGATTGCACATTGCTAAAGGAGATTTTACTATTCATTTATACCACATTTCTTGATAAAATGTGTAGCAGGTATAGGGCATAGTACTAGCACTTACTGATGAGTCGCCGGTTAGCATGAAAGCAATTGAACTTGGGATGATATCATTTAATCATGCTGACTATGGTATATCTTACTATTCCCATATGAACTAATTTTTTACTAGGTACGCAGCACCTAATACGCACTTCCATATTTATTTTTTCCCCGTAAAATCAATATAAAACTGTCAATTTTTTATCCGCGGCTGAAAGAACAGAAAACATTTGCACCTAAACTAAACAAACGAAGATAAGATTTGACATTCTTTGTGTATTGTTATGTGTTTTGGTACTTTTTTGTTGAAATGAAGTGTTTGCAAAAAACTTGGAAGATGTTTAGCTTTTGTGACTTGATCATTTGAAAAATTAGACAATATTTATCTTTCAACGGTTTTTATGACGTATCGTTTATGCCTCAAATTACAGAGAATTGTTCTTTCATACTTTTATTTGTCAATAAAAATGTCTGAATTAACCAATACTAATCATAACAATAAATCAGTAAAAGTAGTAAATGCTACATCGGTTTCCATTGCAGCGGTGAAAATTATAAAAGATTAAAGTAATATCCATTTTTTTATAGCCGGTGAAAGGTGTTCTTAAAATAAATATCTGAGTAGAATGGAAGATGCAAACCAGAATAATAACTGCAACGATGACATATTTACAAGCTTAGCATTGACAAAATAACACAATAATATGGTTCGAAAAATTGGTTATGTATATTTCTCTTTTAGATAACCCAGAACGAAAACATTACAAACATTACAAATATGCACATACCGAGCAGCTTAATTTTAATAAGCACAGTTAAATGTAGCTACTGGCAGGTTATTCGTGTCCAGATATAGTACCTTAAATTCTCAGCAAGGTTTCAAGGTATTTATTCGGCGTATGAGAAAATTTAGTTGTTAAATACATTAAATATTAATTCAAAATATGAATTTTAAAAAAAATTATATATTTTAAGAAAATTTGTTTTTGCTTCATCTTATCAAATAATGTAATGGAAAACTAGAAAAAATAATCAGGTTTGTTTGCATTGAAACACAGCCTATATAAGTAGCCCAGAATGTTTAACTGACAGAACAATAACTAAACACATATTTGGTTTGCGCTACCATCATTCTCGGATGACAGTTTAACACTTGCAGGTCTGCAAATAATTTTATTCTTCTACATTTCTAGTTTCACAATGTATATGCCTATTAGAATGATGTATTTTTTACCGGTCCAGTCGATCGAAAATCTTTACTACGTGCTCTACCCAACAGAAACTTTTGAGTTTTAATTAATTTATAATGGAAAGCACAAGTGCTAAAGTCGTCAGGAGCAAGTCAGAATCCATTATTCAAAAATAAATAAACGACGTGCACCTAAAATTAGATAAGATTTAAATTATTGCGGAAGCCAGTGGCGTAAACACAACATTCAATGACAGCATTGCACAAGAACGGAATTTTAAATATAACTAAACGCAGTTTAGCATAGTATCTGGTCCAACCTCATGATAGCGACAGTGCACGAACAGTTTATTTTTTTGCACAGATCGGGACAACGTATATTTATTTTAATAGCCTTCAAGTGGAGATACATGCTCACATACATAGCCTTAATTTAAATTGATAAGCAGTTTGCTGGCTTGTCGCATTTTTATAAAGAAAAAGTAAGTCGGCTGCAAAATATGTAAACACCAATGAAAATAATTTATTTTTTACGCTTCATTGTCGCTTCGCCTTTATATTTTAGGTGAATATATACACGGTTTCTTATCGATATATATATATATATATAAATATATATATATATATATATATATATATATATTAATTTATTATATATATATATATATATAGATTTAACAAAAAATTCGACGCCGGATATTGTTCAAACTATTCCGCGCATTTTCTTTGCTGTTGCCTAAAATGACAAATCTAATCAATGAAAATGGATTCGTCAAATTATTCCTAAACCATTAAAACACGCAGTTAGTAAAATTCGCACAATTTCGCAGAAATATTTCAAAGCAAAAAAGGGGAAATGCAAACACTGCTGCCAACTTTTGTACAAATATTGCTGAAGTTAAATATTTCGTTCAACAGGAGATATTTTTCAATGTCCAATAATCTCTTTAATCCACGCTAATGCGCAATGGATTTGCGGCAACAGTTCAGTTCCCAAGAGACAAGCTGAATATTCCAGCAAAATCTGACGCACACATTCTTTTTCATTGGTTGTATGTCTAAGTGTTTACTAAAAATATATCTAGGCACATCTAAGCGACCAACCAATTAATATAAAACTTAACTATATGATTTCGATTTAAATAAAAATTCGAATCTGCATTACAATCATAAATAAAGAAGAAATGGGCAACGATATGTGCATACAAAAATGATAAAACATTATATATATATATATATATATATATATATATATATATATATATATATATATAGCAAAGGCGAAACGATGCAGCATATTAAAACATGAAGAAAGTGTGAAATAAGGGAATAACCTATCAATTGCTTGCATCACCTCCAGTTCAGGTTTTGTGCCTGAACATGCTTTTTCTGTCTGCATAAATGCAGCTGCAATTCTTTTATTCATAAATCTTCGTATGTGGCTAACACATTTATACTATTGCATTTAGTAACTGTCTTCAATGCTACGTCTGGGGAACATAGGTGTTAGGTTTCGACGAAATACTGCGCGATAAGAGACGTGTATTGACCATTTGACTTGAAGAAAGGTGTAAGTTGTAATGTTCTTTCATTCGAGTAATTAACCGTCTGGTCGATTGACCCACGCAAGCTGATCGAAAACTTGCGCATATATATTGGTAAATAATATTGGTGGTCAATATTAACGTCTTTTTCTCTTTTATTGCTGGTAAATACAAGTGCGTTACGCTAAATAACGGAACAGTTGTAATAAAAATACTGTGCAGACCAGGTTTGTCAATCACTATAATCAAGGTTGCGATTTTGATATAAGCACCTGACCCATTATATATATATATATATATATATATATATTTTTTTTGTGAACAGGGCTTCGGACCATGTCTTCTGCTACGAAATCTCGATTTTCTAACCAATGAGATACCCTGCCGCAAAATACACACATTTTTCATTTTCATACTAACATATGTAACTTGGTAAGTCCATTTTTACTGTAGATGGAGCTCATATGACATCCTATTAGACCAAAAGTTCCAACTTACCATCCCCAATCTGTCATTACTCAGTAGCTCAGTGGTTAGAGCACCAGATTCCGAAGCATACGTGTCAGGGTTCGAGCCCTGTCCGCGGAAAATTCTGGCCAGTACGTGATTAGTTCCCAATGATAATAATGATAATAATAATAATAATAATAATGCTAACAATAATAATAATATACCAGCCCACACTGGAGAGAATAGTCTCCTCATTGCCATAACATCGGTCTGTTTATAAATGCTTCCATTAAAACTAAACTTTACATCTTTCGAGCATAGCAAAGTAAGCTAGCGTAAAGGAAGTCCTAGGACCAGAGTTAGTAATATGAATTGGTTTACCGCTTGAATTATAATGTAAATGATCTCTTCTATTGGAGCCTTTGTTAACGAAAACGTTATATCAAAAGGAAACCTAATCTTGTTTTTAACATTTATATATTACATTCGTTCCGCACACTCAAAGGAATCGGCAACCGAACAATTAAAGTTTGAA
Source organism: Eudiplozoon nipponicum (assembly GCA_029291075.1). Taxonomy (NCBI): domain Eukaryota; kingdom Metazoa; phylum Platyhelminthes; class Monogenea; order Mazocraeidea; family Diplozoidae; genus Eudiplozoon; species Eudiplozoon nipponicum. The sequence goes on from JAQBSW010003553.1 coordinate 40,817, forward strand.
GACTAATCACTTAGCCAACGCATGGAACGGAGAATGAAACATTGACAATATTGTTACCATACAACAAAATTTTTGTTCTTGATAGTCTAGACATTGCAGGTGTAAATGATACAATTGGCATTAACTTCTGTACAAGAGTTCCAACAAAACAAATCATCTGCAAGATTTTAAAATGTTCGGGTATTGGTATTGTCCTGGAGCTAATGCTCGCAATTGATCCTTTGTTCTCTTAATTCTCTCTCACCTCTTAATGATGTTATATATATGTATATATATATATATATATATATATATATATATATATATATATATGCAAAGACAATTCATTCAAAAGACCAGTTTCATCCTTATGGGGAACTCACTAATTACTGTCTAGAGTTTGTCCAGTTTATACTGAATGACATAAACCAAACTTGAATTCAATATATCTTCCCTAATTACCATGATGTTCGTTGTATAATGACATATCCAAAGTGGAAAGTCAAGTCTTGATGTATCAATAGTTTTCAAATAGGCATATCACTTAAAATTGCGTGTAGTAAGAGGCACAAGTGGTGCAGTGAACAGCATCGAAGACTCGAAAGGAAATGTTCCCTGGATCGTCTCCCGTCTGCGACAAATTCTGAGCGGTACTTGAAGAGTTCCAAATAAGAACGAAACCGTTAAACGGGATGACATACCTTTGCTATCTAAGGCAATGTTTAATTTTACTGATATTATATACGTATTCAAAATCTACCAATTAGACATATATTTACAGCAAAATTAACCGCAGAAATTTTCTAGGAAGAGCCAACACCGTCAGGAAAGCAAACTTTATCGGAATTTGTTTTGGAAATCGTGTACACAACAGATATAACGAACAAGGCCAAAAATTATTAAAATATGTCTTTGGAATGTGTCCGTAATACATTTTACAGTGCAATACAGAATAAAGGTGAAGCGTCATTAAACCACAAATTTAATGCAGCTTATCTACGAGTATTATATACGGTACCACATGTCCCTTTAAGTGCAATTTTAGAGAAATAGCCATTAGTGTCGTCCTCAAAGTATATTTATTAATATACATGTTTATATTGGCGATCAATCCACATAGGCCGACGGTCCACTCGGTTAATTACTAGAATAAACAACGTTGAAAATTAAATGCCCGTTCAAATGTAATGGCGAATGCACGTCGGGAATTGCACACCTTATCAACTACACCTTGCATGTTTTTCTGCAGACGTGGCTTTTAATGTGATTGTTATATGCAATAGCAGAGTTGAGTTAGCCATGTATGAAACACCGTGGATAAACAAACTGAAGCCTGATTTAAACAAGAAGAAGCTTGTTTGTTCATTGGGCCTGAGTTCCAGATAATGCACGCAAATGATTGGTTGTTCTATTATTTCATATTCTGCCCTGGGTTAAATTTTCTTGTTTTTTACCTTTCGTGTTATACGTATATATATATATATATATATATATATATATATATATATATATATATATATATATTATTATATTATTATTATATATATATATATATATATATATTATGTATATATATATGTATTTTTTTTTTTGTTTAGATATATATGTATATATATGATTATATATGTATATGTATATATATACATACATATATATGTATATGTATATATATTATTATATTATATATATATGTATATATATATATATATATATATGTATATTATATGTTATATATACGTATATATATTCATTATATATTAATATATGTTTGTTTTTTTAGAATATGAGAAAGTAACGCTTATTTTGTCTGATAATATTTGTTTTTACTTGCGCGTAAAAGATGTCCTATATATCATACATGTAAAAGCGTTTAATATTTAACAATAAGCGGACAGCCTAAATATCTAACACATCCATTGGCATAATGTTATACCTGACAGAACGTGAATCGCAAAACCCAATAAGCGCATTCTGGTATCCAGGCCAACGCGAACACACGATCGAGCAGCATTATTAAATATTCGAGCGGATTGGCTAGAAAATGAAGTAAAACTACTAAACGGACTTCAATATCATCATTATTAACGGTGACAGAGATTGAACAGTCATTGATTGCACGGGTGGTGGCAATAATGTTTTAAATCTTGTTTGCGAGCTTGATACAATCACTACTCCCATTGTATATTACCAGTTGCACAACATAGAAACTCTACCATCAATCACACGTACTGATGCTTGTCGAACATCTGTGATCATCATCAGAGCAGAACGGCAAACTGACTAACGCAGAACAAATCGCAATACATATATTACGTCTGAAATATCAGATGTGCAGTTCTCACACAAAGTCGTCCCGTGTACAAAGTATATAACTGGAAACTTTGGCTACACCATAGATAAGAAATCACGCAAATTTAAATTAAAATGATATTCTCACCCACATGTTATGTTCGTAACAGCGTAGAAAATGTGTAATCGCTAATTACAGTTACGTAAGGTGTAAGTGAGACTCGTTGGTGTGAAAACTGCCTATCTGAATTTCCATTTTTGGTGTATGCACTGCAGTTTAAACTTCGTTAGTTTGATTTCCGTTGTGTTGTAATGATGGTAATGGATGGTCAAAACGCTTTAATATGTCTGACTAACGGTAGTTATGCTATTTTGAATAACTGGGTAGCTGCAAAATGTTTAGCGTATATCTCATCCGTGCAAAATTGATTAAAAAAACTGTTATGATCTGATATAAAAGCAATGATGGTTTTATGAAACCGACATTTTGTGCGACCGTACGCTGGACACAAGCCTATTCCGTATGATGCGGAAAAAGTTGTTGAAATCATTGCCTCTAGTTGGAGTGATAAGATTGCAATTGATATTAGTATTAGTATTAGTAGTAGTTGTTGTAGACAGGTAATTCAGTAATCTTGTTTAACAAAACTTAGACTAGTCAATGGAATAACTTTTTGCATTAAATTGACAAAAATCCTCAATTCATATTAAATTCGATTCTGGTCCATTAGACAGGTCAAACAGTTTTTACAGACACGATTCATAGAAAGGGTGTATTTTTACGATTGGTCTACCAAGATAAGAGTGCAATGCGATGCATTGGATATAGATTAAGTGCTGGAATATGCTTTTCAACAGTAACAGTTGTGTTAAATTTAATAGTGCATACAACATAATTAACATACAACATAACTTTTAGAAGGTAATGATATGCATAATTGGTAGATTGAGTTTCGCATTGGTGTTAAAATATTATGCAGCTAACATTAATTTGATTGTATCGACCAAAAAATGTTTTCCACCAAATTAGAAGACAGAAATTCCATTGCAATCCGCATCCAACGTTACCTATAATTGGAACTGTATCCGTAGGCAATCACATTCAGGTAGAGCACGTTTTGTCCTGTTGTCGGCAAAATAAGATCGGTGTTGCATTAAAATCAATAAATAAAACAATTTTGTCATACGACAAATGCAACACAAACAAACGACGATTTTCAGTTTAAATTGAAGTTAGGTGCGGAACCACCTCCTAATTGGAGGCTATTCATATTGTATATATATATATATATATATATATATATATATATATATATATATATATATATATATATATATACGTTGCTAATTTGTGCAACCATAAAATGTTCTTTGGGCACAAGAATGTCCAATAGCGACTTCCAAACACATTTTTTTGATTTTTTTTCAATCAATAATTTTTTAACAGGAACACGTTTCAATAGTAGCCGAAATTGTTTAGATTTGGAATCAAATCAGTTATAACTCGATTCAACGTCTAAATTTAAGCTATGAGATCGTTGATTTGTACGTCATGTAAAGATTCATACCAATTATGTGTATTTAACTTTCCGTTCATGTTGATATCATTTGATAAGTCTCTCAACGTTAATCTCCGACTAGTGAGCTTTTTCTTCTGCCTGAATAAGCCAGATACCACGTCATTTTGCTAAGCGATATTGCATTCTGGATGTTTGTCATAATTCGTTCAACGTATATGTTATGTGTCAAGATGAGGCATACAAATTTATAAAACATGAAGTTACAAATCTTTGTTGTGCACTCCTGTCGTGTGATTTGTGGCCCGCAAGGTGACCGATATGACGCTGGATTCGATTTATATTTGCGGCAGTCAAATTTACTATTCGGTCTTAAAAATAGGACAACAAGTTTGCCATGTTTAAGAAAGGCTTGCCTGATACATTTTGTAATGTTCAGATTATATCAACAATATGAAAATATCTTTTAATTTTGCAAGTATAATTAATTCGGTATATATATAGTCATATATATATATATATATATATATATATATATATATATATATATATATTATTATTATTAATATGTGAAATGCAAAACCTTTATAAAGAGTCATATGTATGTTAAGGTCTTTAGATCATTCATTAAACGATGAATTACAGTTGCTATTCATTTATAAAGCTGGAGTATCAGTGCTGCGAACTTCCAGCTGAAAATTGTTGCTTATCTTATAACAAATGTAGCAAATATTATTCCTCATGAGTTGATGTTGAAAACTAATCGCTAAAGTTTTTATGTAAATTTTACTCTGCCCTTGCTTTAATACACATATAGATATACAGATTGTATATCCCAACATACACGTGTTTTTACCAAATATAAAATTTGTCTGAGGCGTAGTACTGGCTTCTATTTAGGAGTTACCAGTTAACACTAAACGAATGCTTTCATGAGATTAAATCATTTTCCATGCTAACTTTGTCATATTCTTTTGTAACTATTTGAAATATATAATTTCTAGTTACGTAACGCCTAATGCATAAATGCAAAATAGCAAAACGGTTGACATTACCGCTTCGTCATCTTTGACATCAGCATAAATTATTGCAACAATAAATCGATTTGTAAATTTTAAGAAACATAAAATAGATCAAATAGGTTGTGATAAAGATAAAAAACTAAGTGTTAATTTTATAGAGCTCAAGACTTGTTAAATACTATCAAATAGGCTTTTTCACTTAGGTTCACAAATTTTGTTTAAACACTTGTATCCACCCTACCCGTAAATAATAATTGATTAATCGTATAACTTAAGTGCATGTTACGAAAGGTGCACACGTTTCCTGTTCGTGACTAACTATAAATTGTGTAGCCGATATTTACAGTGAAGTACAATGTACGGGAGACTACTAAGGATGAGATCTGCATATCTTATTTTTCTTGTAATATTTATGCACCGCGATTTAATTCTTGCTAGTCAGTTTGACGTCGTAATTTGATGATGATCAGAAAAGTTAGAAACGCGTCAGTCTATGTGACTGACGGTTTTTCGACAACTGATGAAATATAATGGGATTGGTGTTTACTTCAAGCTGGCAAACTTGATTTAAAGAATTGTACCAACACCCGCGCAATCAATTATTGTTTAATTTTATTGTCTATATATATATATATATATATATATGTGTGTGTGTGTGTGTGTGTGGCGAAAGCTACAAACAGCTAATGTTCGTGACTGCATAGAAATTGTGCAACCGACATTTCCAGTCAAGTACAATTTATGCAAGACTACTAGAGGTGAGAGCCGCATATCTAATTTTGTTTTCCATATATATTCATTGCGGTTTGATTCTTCTAGTCAGATTATTTGTTGTACTTTGCTGATGATCATGGGGGTCTAAACGCTTGAATATTTGTGACTGGCGGTAGTTTTGCTGTTTTGTGCGACTACTTAGATATAGTTTGGTTGGTGCTTATCTCAGCCTCGCGAACTTGATTGAATGAAATAACAAGACCATGTGCCTATTTATCAACCACTGTTATGACAACCTATGTCTGTCTGAGGCATAAACACGATTCAATAAAAAATAGTCGTAATTCCTACAAGAATATATATATATATATATATATATATATATATATATATATATATCCTATATATATATATATATATATATATATAAACAGTTTTACAAAACAAACCCAGAGAATAACAATTTAAGAACATTTATTTCACATAATTTTAATTAAGAAGGTAAAGAGAAATACCTTTTAATGTAAAATAGTCATGTAAACACTATAAACAACAATTTTCAGAAACAAATATATAAATAAATATTCTTAATACACTTTTACTATTTTGCAGTAAATGCGCGATCGTAAGAATTATTTCTTTACCACACAAAAACTATGAGCTAATCTGCTTACATGTCAAAACAGTTCCATAACCAATAACGAAAATTCATAACCTCTCCAAATAGTGCTTCCCACTTTATATGTGTAAGCCGCTACTTTTGAACGGTTAGATAACGATATAATTCAAAATAAATTGAGGTTACCTATGCCCGAAGTAAACAATCATTTATAATGCGTTAAAGGGGGGGGGGAAATAAATCAAGTGTCTGTAATTAATTATTTGTTTAGAGAAGGACTGCAAAATGACTCATTGTTTTTTTAGAAAAAGAAAATATTCGAATTATCTCACAATACCTTAAAACAACTAGGATGGCAGATTATATTTCTTTGCAGAAATAAAAAAAGAAGGTATCGTAAGAAATGGCTAGGACTATTGCGTATTTACGTGTAGATGGCAAAAATATTGCAGATTTGTTCATTTAAAATTCAAATTTTGAAATTTTACCTTATTTTTACGTAAGACTTAGTTATTAACAAGAGGAGTCCATTAACACCTCTTTACTAACACAATATAATAATTTAGCATATATTTGCTATTGTATTATTTTCAATGAACTATTGCTATTTCTTCAACTTACGCTTAAACTGGCCTACCATGATATCGAATAAGACGGATGGCGTAATCGTTTACAATACGGTAACATGAATAATGTCGTACGCCTAAGTAACACAAAATTGACGTAATTAAAGTCTTTATCAGAAATACCATTGCTTCTAGAATATAAACAGGCAAGTTGGTTGCAGGATTAAAATGGTACAGTACTGAAAATAACATCAGTGCTTATTAATTCAACGGCGAGATGTTTGAATAAACGTCCATGCAGTGTGTCAACATTTGTATGAAGTCAGCCAGAAGTCCTTGAAGTTAAATGAGTTTACAAATGAGTATGTTACTATGGTTTAAATGTCGAATGACCTGTTAGATGAGGATTATTTGGTACATGAATTCAATCAAAAATCCTTTTATTAATTAAACAAAGTTGTCCATTTCGAAAGAAGATGCAAAATTGAGATCTCTTCTAATAAAAAATAATTAACAATTTTGTTCGTACATTTTAATTGGCCGTTGCATTCTTAACCAAATGTTGAGTGTGAACAAAATAATGTAATCAGTTTTTTAACGTTGATTGTTTAAATTGTTAAATGTAGGCCTTCGTCGTTTTGAATTTTTTAAACTGGATTTTGGAATTGTGTGAAATGGCCCTTTGTTCTACAAATTTGTTTGATTATATAATTTCAATATTGTATCATTCCTAATATGAAACCTGCATACAGAATTTCTGGCTCTTGATTTTTTGGTCTATTGGTAGCTGGAATTTTTTAACGAAAGAAATCGATTAACTTCAAAATGGCATAGCTTCATATTAAAATCTTGCAATAAAATGTCATCGGAGGTTTACATACCATATCAATACATATAACTGTGTGCTTTCGAAATAAAACACTTTTTAGTCTAATTCTTGTATTAACTCCACTGAAAGAGCTAATAGGTTTGAGATCTTTACCTCAATTTGGCATGAAAAAAACTATTCATGTGTGTTATTCATGCACTCAGCTGTAAAAGTGTGAAGGATCATTAATAAATGTTACAATCTATAAGGGGCCTAGGATAATGGATACAATAGATAGAAAATAACATATGATGAAATTGTAAAGTAGTTCTACCATTATTTATGAGATTGTTAAATATTCTTTACCAGCCATCTGTAAGATAATCTTTATTGAACGTCCATACTCTTTTGCTTTGGCGAATTTCTGGTTCTGCTTCGTTAAATCTTTGATTCGTAACAATGTTTAGTGCTGTATTCCAAATTAAGGCTCGTGATTTTTATAGCCGTTTCATTCGTTTTGTATTTCATGATTTTACTGCAATGGATCATCCAATAAATCTTGTCCTTTCTTAATGACGAAATTATTAAACGTGTCTAAAATCATTCCTGTTATTTTTATGTCCCATTTACAATGTATTAAGTAAAAGATCTGATATATTAACGTGTGCGATCACACAAGCAATACTACATTCCTCCATTTTTAACTTAATTTGGCGAATTTTTCAACCAAATACTCTATTTTGTACAATGCTTTGTTTATACTGACATATAAATATATATAATGGGACTGATGCTCCTATCAAGAACGAAAAATTTACTTTGATAATTCCTAACACCGTCCGAGCAACCAAAGTTCGTATAATTATACAAATGTTCAGCTCAATACCACATCACAAAATAGCATGGTGTCTGTTCTATAATGACAGATTTGGAATGCATATTTCGAACTCTAGGGCAAAATAGATGCCGTATAGGCTCAAAATGAAGGAAAAGAACACCAAGCAACATTAGTTAAAAGATTATTGAAAATTGTGAATAAAGTGTGGCAAGATGACTCAGTGGTTAGATTAACAGATTCTGAAGCAGACGCACCAAGGTTCGAGTCCTGATGGTGGCAAATTCTGGACAGCTCTAGATGAGTTCCCAACATAGACGAACCCAGAATACTGAATAAAATTCATTTTCTAAATTGGACAATACTTAATATATACTCACAAATGTATGCATATAACATGACGTTATAATATCAAGATCACAAACTGGATGAAAATAATTCTTATCATCACTCGAGTAACCAAAGTTCATTTCCATGAAAACAGTATGTTACAATCCTTATAAGGAATTCCATATATTCGTGATGTGTATAACGGTTTAATTATATCATTTTGGTTGGGAAGTTAGAGGATAATGGAATGGACTTTTAATTTATATGTTATATATAAATATTGGTCTACGCATATAAAAATATATATATCATCCGAGGACCGTAAATATGATTTTGGATTTATGGGTAACATATCTAACAGGGATTTATCCGTGTATTACCTGAATTTATTTGATCTCGTAACTGAAAACTTTGTCCCATTGGAACAACTCTAATCAAATTCCTTCTTAAATGTAAAATAAGTGCTAAATATATATGTGTTGATCATCTCTATCATATGTATTCTCACAGGTATTTTTTATTATAAAATTTGATATCACATCTGTGCTCGCTAACTTATCGTTTTCGTTCAATTAATATGTATCGAAAATCTCAAAAGCGTTGCATGAACTCATCAATATGTGATCTAATAAGCACCAATATTTCCTTATTCTTTGATATAGAAAATATGAAACTTTCTATGTAGAGACATGCCAGATTAATAATAATTCTCACAATGTTACCGGACACGACATTTTAAAGATATATAAGTGGGTAGATAAATAGAGAAAAAGGTAAAAAGAAAAAGACATTTATGTAACTATGTGTGAAAATAAAAAGCCAGGTAGAAATATATATGTGGATAGAAAGACAGTTAGATGGATGAAAGGTAATTAATAACAAATTAAAAGATCAATAGCTATATAGACAGATAGATAGATATTTATAACTAAATAGATAAAGTTGAATTAATTGATGAATGAATAGATGGGCAAATAAAATATACAATGTGAATAAAATAATTAGATGCTTGAATAATAACATTAATAAAAAATAAAAACGCATTTATTGTCGCTTGCAAGGAAGGCCGAAACGCATCACCCGTGGAACATAAAATTGCACAATATCGCAAACATGATATTGAAAACCGTATAATATATAAATGACCTTCAAAATCCAGTAATTGATAGAAGCTTATACTCAGTTGCTTATAAATTTTAACCATGTCAGGTTCATGCAAGGACAAGGATATTCAGGTTGTGGGTATTGCTTGCCTAGTAACTAGTCAGTTCAAATAGGACCTTAAGTATATTCCAAATTAAGTCTGCACAAAAGGTTTAAATTCATGTGGACATGCGTTTCGAGCTGATTGGTGATACATCAGTAGGAGCCGACAATACACTCATAACCTATTATGTATTTAGAAGTAAATGTGGAAAAGTTAGACGATGCAATGAACTGTAACATTGAATGTTCTAGAAGTAATATATCGGCTTCCATCAGTTTACTGCCGTGCTCTGATAAAAATAAATTAAGTTCTAAAAAAAGTCGTCTTATTATTTTTTATATTTTGAAAGATTTTTTAAAAAGATTGTTTTTTTTTATTTTTCTTAAAATGGCAAACGTGATTGAAATAAATTTTTACTATATAGTTGGCCTTACAATTCAATTGAACGATTACTGCATATATTTAATGGTTTATATTTTTAAACATTTAAAGTCGATAAACAAGCCTAAAAGTTCTTTAGATTGCAAAGAATTTGTGTTGCCGACATTTCCTGTCAAGTACAATGTATGCGAGACTACTAGATGTGAGCGCCCCATATACAGTTTTGTTTTCCATGTGTATATATTGCGGTTTAATCCTCGACAGTCATATTGACATCGTACTCTGGTGATGATCTTGGAAGGTTGAAACGCGTCTGTACCTGTGATTGACGGTAGTTTTGCTATGTTGCTCGCCGACTGGTTAAATAGAATGATGTTGGTGTCTACTTCAAGCTCGCAATCGTGATTCAAAGAATTGTTAACACCACCCACGCAATCAATGATTCTTTAATTGAAAGACTCTTAGTTATGTAATTTAAGTTTCAGATCTTGATGTAAAATTTAATTCTATTGTATCTAATCAGTCGCACAACATAGTAAAAAATACCATCAGACACTCGTACTGACGTGTTTCGACATTCTATGACAATGACCTCGCACGATAGAAAATTGACCTGTGGCGATCATACCATCGTGGTCGTGGATGTTCGAAATGCGTCAGCACGTGCGATTGACGGTAGTATTGATATGATCTGCGACGAATCATATACAATTAGAATTGTGTTTATTTGAGGCTCTCGAACTTGATCAAAAGAATAGTTATCACTATCAGCGCAATAAAAGATTATTTACTTGTAGAACTTAATGATGCGAAAAGTTAATGTTCTTAAATATATAGATATTGTGCTGCCGATATTTCCAGTCAAGTAAAATATATGCCAGATTAATTTAAGCGAAATCTGTATATTTCATTTTGGTTTTCTTATATATGCATTAGCGTTTGATCCTCGTTAAGCGGTTTACCGTTGTGCTCTGATGATGATCATGGTAGGTCGAAACGCGTCCGTACGTGCGACTGACTGTATTTTTGCTATGCTAGGCGACTAGTAAGATACCATGTGTTTCAATGCTTGTCCAAATAGAGTATGATATTGTCATGCGTAACATTATTTTACTTAAGCTTAGTAATTTGTAAAATTAACTGACAATATATATCCAAATACTGTTTATTGGACATATTAAGGAAATTCATTATGAAGGGCAATCCAACTAGACGGCTATAGATTTTTACCAATTCGATACCCTGTCGATGGTTTCGCGGAAGGCCGTTAAGTATTGTATCGCTTTAGTAAGAAATCAGCCGAAAGAGCACACAATGTTTGAAAACTTCATTGCTTGGGCAGTTGGGATGCCGCATAAAGTATAGATTCATTTGACCTAATCTGCCATAATTGATTTCAACGAATTATTCAAACATATTTTCTTATTTTTATTATAACTCATTTTTCCAATTAATTGTATTTTATGTTTAATTGTTTCAAAATCTGACTAAAAGGCTCTTACCGAATATGGGTACAATGACAGCTAAATCAATTCAATTTGCATCGAGCATAAACCAATTAATCTTATAGTCTACAGGTATTAGAAGATAAATTAGTTCAAATACGACCAGAAGGATAAACGAAAGTCAGCAGGAAAGAAGGATCTAATCTCATGTACTCATGTGATTTGTGGTTACTAGCGCCACATGATCAGAAGCCGTACTACGCCCTATATCAAACATATATTTCCTCAAGATATGTGAGACAAGTGGATGGTACAAACAACTATAAGAATGAGAAAATATAATATGTATGTGTGGTAGTACTGGCCTCTACTGATGGGTCGTAGGTAAACAAAAAACTGCGATAAAACCTTTCATTCATGTCGATCGTTTAATATCGCCGTTTTCCTGTTTGGATCATTTTTCACTACGAATGGAATACCTAATATACAATTGTATGTATTGATTTTTATGGAAATTCGTAAACTTAAGTTGAGCAATTATTCACTAATAACATTAATAACAAATAAGCTTTATTTACCGGGATAGCCGAAATAGATTAAAAGTCATAAAACACCTAAATATTACGATCATAGGCTTGTACCTAAGTTTTACAGCAGCATTATAGTTTAAGCATAGGAATGATGCTACCTCTGTTATTGGTTCAAATTTTAACTGTGATTATATTTCGTCTAATATATAGTTTATTTTGATGTCAAGCGAATCTTAGCCAAAGTAATATAAAATGTCTGAACATATTCGGAAAAAGCAACGTGCTAGACTTTCTAAAAGTTAAATCTAATATAAACGTAAGCTATAAGTGCTAGTTCCATTTAAAAAACTATTATATATATATATATATATATATATAATTGTATTCGTGAGTAAATTTTGTTTTATGCAGCAAATGGATCTCATCTGAAAGTCCTGTTTCGTTTTTATATTGCAGTAACCATTTGTCTTCAAAATTGCTGCGATTGGAAATTGCACATGGAACACTTGTTTAGATCCCTGCAATACATTCCTTGCAACATGGAACCCACTCATTGCGCACAATAGTTAGTTATATGCTTGCTTATATTGTAGTCAGTCAGTTCTCCGTATGAGCATACATGGTTATCGCTTTTTAAATTAGATCCTTATTATCTACCCCCAATCTGGTACGTCTGCTTCGGAATCTCTTGCTCTAACCACTGAGTCACCCTGCGACATTTAAGACTTATTAGACTATTTTAAGCAGTAATAAGATTTCTTATGTTTCTGGATCGAACCCTGAATCATTTAATTGTGAATGATGCTAATTATCTTCAATGCCATTCAGCTAGCATTAAATGCAATTTACGACATAATTTTTTATCAGTTTTTTTCTTAGGCTAGATCTATGTTGGAAATTCATTCATCCCAATAATCTAAATATGTTTATCGTTGTTCCAGCCTATAAATGGCGTCTGATATTAACGCAAATTTTTCAAATAGGCCATGATTGTCTTTTTATTTTTCAACTACTGTATATATATATATATATATATATATATATATATATATATCCTAGATATTGCGAATTGCGAGCTTCATATGTTGAAAATCCGCGATTTGCATTCGATGATTGTCGCTTTGCGCTATTAGTTTCGCAAAATTGTTATTGATCTCAATTTCCAAGTACGCATCCGCTTCATTTTCGTTCAGGCTGTGTGCGGATTCGTCCCTTTCTTCCGAAGGCTTCAACATCGTTCATACAAACCACTGGAAATGAGGTCGGATCTGATCTTCGTTGACTGGCGACATTTCGGTTTTGGTCTTTCCAAAACCATCCTCAGGCCTCTAATCACACGTACACAATACAATCCACTCAATATCAGATTTAAGCAAATATTGTCCGACATTTGCTATCACCAGTCAACGAAGATTAGATCGGACATCATTTCCAGTGGTTAATATGATCATTAACGAAGACTTCGGAAGAAAGGGACGAATCCACACCCAGCCTGAACGAAGACGAAATGAATGTGTACTCAGAAATGGGGATCGATCGGATCTTTGTGAAACTGTTAGTGCAAAACTAATTTGTAGTAGCCAGAACTACTGCGAGAAGTAAATGTACCCACGGCCTTCTACTTTATAGATATAGCTCATCCATTAGGCCAAGAAGCTAATACATCGCGTCAATTACAATGTTTATATGACAGTCGTTGTTAAATACTTTTTCATTCATGTGGAAATTTGCGTGTTAATTCTAACGCTTTTTATGGTAGATTTGACGAGTTACCTTAATGAGGTAAAACTCTAGTCTACAGATCCATCTGCCATTACCGATTATTATATACTATTTTGATATACCAAATGCATGAGAGGGTGTATTTTGAAAGGCTCTTCATCAACTCCACACAAGAAAGTTGACAGACCAATTTTACTAACCAAAATGACGTCGGCAATATTTTTATTCTGTTATAGATAAAATTTGTATTTACCGATACATTCATCAAAGGTACTTCAATAAACATTGGTAAAATGGCTAAATAATGATAAATATTGTACATATCAAAATAGTGGACTTCAAGCAATTATTAAACCCACAATCAGTTTTACTAATCGTACTCGTAATGGCATATTCTGATATACATTTGACAAATTTAAGACAAAAAAGGATAAAGCAATTACGAGGATCAGGCCGTTATTTTTAAACAGCCAGTTTTTCGTTAATAAAACTAACTGAATAATAAAAGTGCAGACTATCTTCCATGATCATCCTCTAATTACGACGGAAAACTGCATAGTTTGAATCAAACTGTAATGCATATTTAATGAAAACAAATATCGATATGTGGCTCTCATCTCTGTTGGTCACGCAAACATTAATATGTAATTGGATATGTCGGGTGCACAATTTCTACGCTCTCTCGAACATTGAGTTTCAGCAGCTTTCGCCACATGTATATAAGTTATGATTGATAAAACAATGATTGTGGGTGATAACATTTTTTAAAATCAAGATTTCGCGTTGTAATTGCTCCTGAAATGTGGGACATTGAGACATAACAACCTCCAATTTGTAATATCCTGCCCAGGATATATCAAGCCAATATCACTACACCAGGTGACACGGTACCTGTCCTATTGTAATAGACTGCGTATGGCTAGATAGAATTTTAGATCGAAAGCGATAACTAATGGGCTCCACTCGAAGTAGAGACTGACCAAAAGACGTAAAAATTAGGTGTAGTGCGTGGTTTAGGTTGCACAGTGAATGATGTGCAAGACATTGGAGCAAATGTGCTATGATTTGAGCCAGTGTTGAGGCGACACTGGCAATGACATTAATATGTATATTTACTTTGATCGATTTATTTATTTAAAAAGGCTCAACAACAAATTCCGAATCTGTCAACTGAATTTTTTATAAATATATTAGGCACAGTGCATTTATTAACATATTTTTTGGGCAGAATCAGGAGGATATAAAAAGGTATCATTCAATCATAATGTAGGATTTTCACTTACCAGATGTGCACTTTTTAAAGCTGGTATTAATTTAAAAGGTGACTTCTTCCTGAAGAAGCCTAGCAAAATTGTTCATTGAACTATTGAAACAGGGGAAGTCACTGCCTTAAGGTAATACGGTTCATGTTTGTTGTCTCCAGAGACAAATATCAAACTTAAACTCCTATCACAAATATTATATAAATGTTCCGCCTATTCGTTACCTTATTATTAAACAGTGCTTATAGAACATTTTAAACAAATTCTAAATGATTGCAAGATTTAAATTACTAATATTAGTCATTCAAAATTGAGATTGAAAACTAAAATATACAAAAACAGGTGTGAATATAATTGGTACCCCAAATTCTTCAGGAAAAAATTTCGTAGTCGAATTCGAACAGATTCATTGTCAAACATTCTCAACTGAAAGTACCACAATTGCAAGGGTCTTACGCATTTTTTGAAGAATTTCAATTTAATTAAATAAATTTTAGAATTTAAACAAATATTAATATAAAATGAATTATACACATTAATTGCACAATATTTTGATAAAACTTGTTATCAGTTAGTTTTTCTTCAATTGCCTTTTCATTTGACAACCAAATTAATTATAAAAATTAGTGGAGTCTGAATTGATTTTATAAATTGACTTACCGTTTAGCGTATCCTAAAATAAAATTTTATATAACAGATTGTAATTCATCATAGCACATATATAATTTAGGAAATATTTTATAATTAGTCGAAACCAATTTTAACTATTGCACATATTAAGGCCAAAATACAAGAAATCCAGATACTTTTTTCGTAAAAAATTATCAAATTATGGTGCGAAATATTCCACGGTAATCAGAAGTTAAAAAACATTGCTTCGTCCTATGACGAAATAGAAATAGGAAGGATTTTTGTTATACAAATGAAGATTACGTTAAGTACTCAAAACTGTTAGACAGATCCAAAGAGCTTCTTTACGTTCCAATTTCCCAGAAGAATATTACTGATAAAAATAGTAATAAAATTAATAATAGTGGTACAATAATTAGAGGTAGTGGCATATGTGAAAGAGTTAGATGATATAATATTGGTAGTATTAGTGTTAATAGTAGTATTATTATTCGACGTAGTAGTCCTATTAATAATATTATTAATAGTATAAGAAGTATTAGTAATATTAGCATTAGTAGTAATAGTAGTAGAACTAGTAGTAGTTGTAATATTACAAGCCGGAGGATTAATATACTTAGTAGTAGTAAAGTTATTAGTAGCAGGATTAGCAGTAGTACTAGTAACAGCAGAAGTAGTATTAATAAAAATAGTAGTAATAGCGGTAGCATTACTACTAGTAGTAGCAGTTGTACTAGTATTAACAAAAGTATTACTAGCATTGGTAGTAGTAAAATAGTAGTATTAATAATCGTAGTAATAATTGTACTAGTTATAATAGTAGTATTAATAGTAGTATAAATATTAGTAATAGTGTTTTTTATATTATTGGAATTAGTTTTACTTTTAATATTAATAGTATTATGAGTTGTAATTTTTGTAATATCTCGAAGCATTATTATTAGAATTATTAATATTAGTTCTTGAAGTAGTACTAGTATTAAAAGTTTTAGTTATAGTATTCTTTGTAGAAGCATTGTTTTTAGTAGTATTAATATTAATAATAATTTTAAATAATTATGATGATATTTCTTATAATTGCAATATTAATGAATTAAAGAAATATTGAATTAATTATTAGTAAATAATTATGAAAACTTCAAACTAAATTTGAAATTTTGAAAGACTGATAAATATAACCATTTGAATGGAATTTGTCGTGCGACTGTTTACTCCGCCTTTATCTTCTTCTCGAAATATCATAAAAGCACTGTTGTATTTAAATGTTGAGTTGTACTGCTCAGTGCCGTCCTTCTTGTTGTGAAATTCGCCACCCTTTTCTTATGCGTGACAATTGATAGCACTCTTTGGAAAATCCCGTTTCAACGCCATTTTCAGACAAGCAGCTAATGGAGGGCTTCAAAATGAAGGGACAAGTGAGATCCCATCAATCAAGGCGAATACTCGGTGCACCTGGAAATGTAAAAGATTCAAGATTTTACCGACCTACGAGTGCTATCAATTGTCCCGCGCAAGAAAATGGCGGCGAATTTCACAACAAGAAGGGCGGCATTGAGCAGTACAACTCAACATTTAAATACTCCAGTGATTTTATGATATTTCGAGAAGTAGATGAAGGCGGAGTAATCAGTCGCACGACAAATTTCATTCAAATACTTATATTTATCCGTCTTCTAACTACCGGCATCTGAGGTATTGCCATCGTCAGTGTATAATTGCAAGAAATATCAACGCGCGTCTGTCCGTTCAGAAACCCGGTCTATACAAACAATTTTAAAGTAAAACAATTTGAGTTTTTTGTATGATACGTATTACATGGAAAGTAACGCAGAAATAGGGCGGTGTATCATTGTAAATGAAATATTAGAATAAGGAAATACATCCATGTCAGTTGACTGAGACGAAGGAAAAAAGTGTGAGATATTCAAAAAAATTTCGAACATTATAACAAATAGCACAAGTGAAAATTAGACGCAAGCTAAAGACATTCCTGTCAACTACATAGTAGGTGAGATCACCATATGCGCGAGTCAAAGTTCCACTTTTCAAAATTTCTATTAACTTTATGGTTGTATGATCCCTGACAGTCACACTGACAAAGTGATTCTTTAGTAGGTCGAAATGTATCAGAACATAATTTTGTACACTGGAGAATTTTTACAATGAGATTGCTGTTGATTTTAAAAATTAATTATCATCGCCAGGGTAATATATTGATGCGTATTGCATCATCGAGTAATAATAGGTCAAAGATAGAAATAAAGAGCAATTTTTTATTATTCAATCATCATATTATTATTTGTGCCGAGCGTGATATTGTATTTGTGAATGTAATGAATGCAAATCACATTTATTTATTAGTAGTTTCATTATACTATTCGGCCGAATGAAAATGCGGCCTCCATGTGTTTACTTTAAATAGCTGCGTTTTTCTTCTTTCCCATATTTGTATACTTGTTAAAAAATAAAAATTGCTAACCTTTGGAATAAGCATGGCGTGAATTAAAGTCAAACTGCCACCACATTCAACATCTCGAACAAACACGCGGTCAAACAGTTGCGTTTGACGTTGTGAACTGCTTCGACGAACTCTTTGCCGGTCGACAACTATATTGATTACATCTTTATCTGACATGAGTGGACATGATTCGCCAGGAGCTCTTTCCGCTATACTTTAAGGGAAAAAAGGATAACAGATAGAAATATAATTTTTTAAATGGTAAAAGTTTAACAAGGTGATACTATCAAAAAGCACATAAAAGAAGAACTGGTGCATAGATTTAGGCCTTCCACATGGCAGGCTTCTGAACAGACTACGCAAATAAAAGGAAGCAGCGTGGCTTCTCTACAGCGCGTCGTTTGCTGCAAAATGTCTGCATATGATTGCACAATTAAATGTCTTCTGGTTATGAAGCATACAGACTGACTTGAAAAAACTTAAAATACAATTATAAGAGTCGGTCAATGCGTTTGGTCAAATGAATCTTCGTGGTTTTAGTCAATCGCCAACATCGTATTGGTTTTTTAGCTAGCATGATTGGTAAACTTTGATTAAATTAGCCCCTTGCGAATGCAATCGACGTTCGTCAACGGGATGCAACTTTGGTAGAGCACCATCGGCAGCCGGAGGGAACTGGTGATTTTGAGAACTTTTCACGATCATCTAGAATTAACTTAAGTAAAAAGGGAAATGCCCTCCTTTCTTTTAGATTTCCAGGTCACGGTGCGATAATTCAACCACGTGCGATTTCTCAGATTTATATAAGAGAAAACATTTAAGTTTACATAAAGAAAGATAAACTAAAAGAATAGTTTTTGAACGAAAAGATTCTTTAATCACGAACTCAATATTAATTTCAGGATTGTTTGCTCATAAATGTCAGAATATATACCTTCGTGCATTGATATATTTTTAATTTGGTGTACCTAATAAACATGCATATAATGAACGACATGCAAGGCAGCAAGTTTTGTCTAGATTAGTTACTCGTCAATAGTAGTGGACAATATGCGCCAAAATCACTAGCTGTATTTGGTCAAATGAAACCGAATTATGCCTCGGTGCAACTGACCATACATGATAGTCAGGAACTTTCTATTTAGACGGAAAACAACTATCATTCTGTAATAAATTCATCATAAACAGACCCCAAATGCCAGTTAATCAAGCAATGGAAGGCATGATTAAGGACTGGAAAATTGTTGGTGAACCATGAAAAGTAGTCAACCAGCATAAACAGGGTCATGCTAGCTCATTATTTGGTCCTTCTATGGGTCTTAATATGCATTGTTCAAGTAATCTCCCTGAGGTTTATTTGTACAAAAAAATCCTTAGAGAATTCCGGATTTTTGCTTATTATCCTAAGGACAACACTTGTGTAGCGTAATGAATAATATTTTTTTAAAACTCATCATTTGATCGACAGGCATCGGTTTTTTTTGTGCGTCAAACAGTGAGTTGATAAAAAATAAATCTACTAATTAACAGTGCATTAGATTACTCAAATTATACTGCTTTCGTTGTTGGAGAAAATACTCTAGATAGATACCAAAATCATGTATAATGCTATTCTAGGTGAAAAGATATTTTAAATTTGAGGCAATAAGAAAACGTGATCTGTATGAAACATAGATAGGGGTAATCATGTCGATGAATTTCGTCCACAAAGTAATACTTTCTCATTTATATGCTTTTTGCAACTTTAATTTCTTAAAACGCGCATGCTATTTTGCAGTATTATCTACTAACCTTGAAAAAATGCTTGAGGCATAACTGTAACCACGCGGTTGCGACGTTTCGCTAATTTGAATTTGTTCATGCAGCTGCCTCATTTCACCTCTGTGAATTTGATGCGAGAGAACCGGTTCTGAAAGTCCTGATGGGTGTACAGGGTTTTCCGCTGATCCTCTTCCGAGTATCCAATATGGACATGTAACTGAATTATTAGAAACTGTTTCGTTGCTAGAGAGCACCGGAAAACCCATCTGGCCATGTTTGTTTGATCCTTTTTAAGATTATTCCAAAAGCAGATCAATATAAAAATAAATAATTTGAAAGGCGATGAATTTTAGAAATGATAAGGCGCACCAAACTGTCGTTGATCCTGTCTAACCTATGAAGAAGACTTCAGTAAGTTTGAACGTGATTCCATAAGAGACCAGCAAATTTAAACATGCTCAAAAGTAGTTGGCTGTAATTTATTAAGTTCACTTGTTTTGTAAAGCTCATATTTCCACCTGCATAACCAGTGACTGCTAAATTTAATAAATTATACGAATGTGGAAAAGTTTACAATAGAGTAAGTTTTATGAAACCAGAATTATTACTGCAGACAATGACGTCTAATGCATTGCAGTGGATATAAGTGTAGAAGAGAAATTAATTTCGGCTGTGCAAAACTGCATGCAGCTTTCAATTTTTTACGTTAGATACTATTTGTGGAAAATAACTACTGTATATGCAATTGTGTATTAAGTGTTGCGCACCTAGTAACAGACTAGTTCATATTTGACAAGAAGGACAACCAAAAAGGAGCATGAACGGAAAGTATAATCTCATGCACATTCGCTTCGTGCTTACAGGCAACTCATCAGTAGGGGCCGGTATTACGCCCTTTAACCACTATATATTTGGTAGAAGAATGTGGAATAATAGGACGGTACAATCTCCTAGACGAATGTGTAAACCTGTAATAGTGAAGCTAACATAATCTGAAGTCAACGACAATACGACTTCAATGCTAACTCACACTATATAATATATATACCGAGTCTGTAAAGGATACTAACACTATGGCTATTGTGTTAGTAACCGATACCTTTTTGAAATCGATGAGTACCGGATACTAACACTATGGCTTCCGAGTCGGTACATGATACCAACCTGATGGATATAAATTTATGCTAAGGTTCACCCAAATTGAGAATTACAACAATTTCCGAACACCTGTTACACCAGTTAAACCATACACTCTGGCCTTCATCGATATCAGTTATCACATTTCGCGGTAAGCATGACATCATTCAATTCAATATATTACAGTTAAATACTGTTTGTTGCGAAGAACTAATATATATGCAAGTATGTATTAGGTTTTGCGAACCTAGTAACAAATTAGTTCAGTTGTGACCAGAAGGATAAACCAAAGGCAGCATGAACGGAAAGTATAATCTCATGCACATTCGTTTCGTGCTTACTGGCGACTCATCAGTAGGAGCCGGTATTACGCCCTTAACCACTATATATTTGGTAGAAGAATGTGGAATAATAGGACGGTACAATCTCCTAGACAAATGTGTAAACCTGTAATAGTGAAGCTAACATAATCTAAAGTCAACGACAATGCAACTTCAATGCTAACTCACACTATATAATATATATACCGAGTCTGTAAAGGATACTAACACTATGGCTATTGTGTTAGTAACCGATACTAACATTATTGTACCGAAAAGGCACATGGTACTAACACTATGGTTTCCGAGTCGGTACATGGTACCAACATGATGGATATAAATTTATGCTATAGTTCACCAAAATTGAGAATTACAACAATTTCTGAACACCTGTTACTCCAGTAAATCCATACACTCTGGCCTTGATCGATATCAGTTATCACATTTCGCGGTAAGCATGACATCATTTAATTCAATATATAACAGTGAAATATATTATTTGCGGTAGAGAAATAAAATATGTGCAATTGTGTATTAGGTGTTGCTCACATTGTAACAAATTAATTCAAATATGGACCAGAAGGGAACCGGCAGCTGAACGGAAAGTATAATTTCGTGCACATTCGTTTCGTGCTTACTGGCGACTCATCAGTAGGAGCCGGTATTACGCGCTTTAACCACTACATATTTGATTAAAGAATGTGGAATAATAGGACGGTACAATTTCCTAGACTAATATGTAAACCTGCAATAGTGAAGCTAACATCATCTAAAGTCAACGACAATGCGACTTCAACGCTAACTCACACTATATAATATATATATATATATATATATATATATATATATATATATATATATATATATATAACTTTAGTGAACTGTGTATTTGAATTCCAATGTGTTTGTACCATGTACCGACAAGGCAGCCATAGTGTAGTGCTGTACATTTTCAATGTATAATTTTGGTTTAGGTACTGGCATAATAAACATAGTCTTAGTATCCTTTACAGACTCAGGTATATATATATATATATATATATATATATATATATATATATATATATATATATATATATATATATATATATTATATCGAGTGAGTTAGCTTAGAAGTTGCATTGTCGAAGGCTATATTAAGTTATCTTTACTACTGCTAGTTAAAAAATTTTTATAGGAGATTTTACCGTCCTAATTTCATACATTTCTCACCTGAATAAAAATTGGGTAAAGGGTGTAATGCCGGCTACTACAGATGAGACGCCAGTAAGCATGAAACGAATGAGCAGGAGATTATAATTTCCGTTTATGCTGCCTTTGGTTTATTTCCGTTATTTTTTCTTCCATCTTTCACTGAAAATGACTGAAATAAAACGAAGCAATTTTATACGAGTTACATTTGGAAATGTTTCAATGTTTTGTGTCTAGTTGAAATGAATGAATGGTGTTGAAATTAAGTCCCCATGTTCAATTAAATTAATTAGCATTACTATCAATGCTTAAATGGTTAAACTCAAATTCTCATGCTTGAGGACAATAATTTCATACGAGTAATCATCATAACAATATTTAAAAAGCTTTTAATTTGCAGATAAGTAAAGAAGATTAGTAACATAGAATAATATAGAATAACATAGAATAAGATTAGTTAAAATAAGGCCAAAATGATATACTAAAGTCAGCATGAACAAAGAAATTATTTCATGCTTATATGTGTTCAATGTTTAGTGGTGACTCATCAGTTGGAATCGATACTAAGTCCAATACCCACCACATATATTTGGTCGCGAAATTTTGAACACGTGGATGACACCATCAGTTAAACGAATTTGTAGTAAAGCAGTAATAAAATGAAAATCATATAAAGTCTACGACAATGCAACTTTAAAATAAAATTACCACATATACCATTCTTTTGGAATGCGAACCTTAAGAAAATTCATAGTACCCTTTTGATATGCATAAACAAACTGCGGTCGCTTTTAAGCAAGAAGAAGTACTATGTTAGAGCATTAAGCTTGAGCAGGATGTAGTGAGCAATTCATTGATTGTTCCCTTGGCTACACTCTCTCAACGTTTATATATAGATATATATATATATATATATATATATATATATATCTATATATATATATACGGTTTCATATCCGCAAAGGGTACAAACACTATCAGTTTAGATTACAAAGCATATCACACACCTGCTACTGCAGAATAGTCTTATATTGTCGCCTGGATCAACATCAGTTTCTTGGTAACTATATCATTATCTGTTGAAAAATTTAATACTTTTAAAGATCTTATTTGTGATGGACAAAGCTGAATGCATTTATTCCCTGTGTATTATGCCAAATTAAACATAAGCGAGTATTAGTGTTTTATTTACAAATGTGGTTTGGGCCTATTGACAATACATCAGTCGAGTCTGGCACTGTGCTGCAAACCCATTCCTTTTTATTTATTATTACCCATTTCCTTTTTCGGGATGAAAATCCAAATCACCAATAAAAAAAAGTTATAAACTATAGCTTACCTAAAAGCATATATATTTATCTAATATAGGCCATGTTTAGTGACGTGATAAATATGTCATGCGAGAATCAGCGCTAAGCATTCAGAAATTTATTTGAATTTCAAGCAAAATATTAATCAATCGAAGAAGCAATAAAGAAAGAAAGAAGATGGTGTCAAGTTCTATATCAATTATATTGATGTTTCGATGCAATAGAGAAATGATTTAGTAGTTTTTGATGACAGACCCGAGATCTATTTTCTACGTTTGAAAAAAATATGCAAGTACTAAAGCCATACACCGAAAGTTTAGAGGACATAATCAGCGGTGACTATTTCTATAATTAAAAGATTATTCTCAATAGTTTCTTCTAGAGGTCACAACAGTCTATAACAAACGTGATATTATAATTAGCTTTAAGTTCATATGCGCAAAATGTTTTCATAGCAAGTGCAATGTAATGTAATATAATATGTCAATATTTTTATGTACTGAATAAATTTTGTTGCATTATGATAAAATTATGTGCCAATTCTCGGTGCAGAATATTATCGCGGCCACCTAAATTGAAATTGCTTAACTGCATTTCGAATGCATAATGATAACTGGAGAGGAAACAATAATCTTCCAAATAACATGTTATTCATTTAAAATGAATTCGCATTGTATTGCAACAATGCAAATCTTAAAGAATAAAAACTATTGGAATAATATAAGCTGCGTTTGTCGAAACACAGATCGGGTAAATTTAAATGATAGCCAGGTAAGGCCGGTTCTCCTATAATTAATAAAATATAGCATAAATATACACAATAATGTTGTATTACCTATTCTAAGGACAAATAAATAAATACATTTTGCAAGATGAAATACAAATTTCTCGTTCAATTTCATCTCGAGTTTATATATATATATATATATATATATATATATATATATATATATATACATATATATAGGTGTATGTTATCAGGGTAAAATAAATAATGCAAAAAGTAGCATAATCAACGCATTAAACGGATCAGTAATGAATTACTTGCCAGAACTGCTGCCGCTGATCCATCAATAGAGTAAATGCTTTTTATTCCAATATCGCTTCAAAGGCCTTACTTCTGGCTGGCACAAATAAAAGAGAATCATGGCAATGTTGAATGAAGCAACCCGGTCTCAGAAGTGCACATTCCATAAGGAACTAGTATGATTTTTTTTTACTAAATTGGGCGCTTTCTATTGAAAAACTCCTATTTATTAATTGTTTATAATTAACGTGTGTCTATAAATCATTACTTCTTGTGTTCGTATATTGTCGACACAGACTAATAGCGTAACTGCTGTGTTGAGGATTATTATGTCACGGCTAGACTAACCAATTATTGTGAACACGGAAGGAATCTGCATGAATGACACAAATGACATGCGCGAATATAATAATGATGACCGCCGCAAGTGGTCCCAGACGAATCTGTACCATTGTTTTTGTGTATTAGGTATTGCGTACCTAGGAACTAATTAGGTCAAATTGAACTAAAAACATATACCAAATTCAACATGAACGGAAGGAACAATCTTAAGTTGATTTGTGTTTCGTGATTTCTGGCGACTCGCCAGTTGGAGCCGGTACTACGCTCTATACCCATTAAATATCTGGTCAGGAAATATTGGACAGATTGAATGTACAATTTTTTATACGAATGTATATTCGAGCAGTAATGGAGCTAGCTTCACAGAAAGACATGGACAATGCGACTTAAATGCCAATTCGCAGTATATAATATATGCCGAGCCGGTAAATGATACCAACACAATGTTTAAAAAAATAATGAGCATGTATCTGTTACCATGGCGACGCATCAGTAGGAGCTTTATTTTTGGTCAAAATATGTGGGATAGGTGACAGGTGCAGTATTCGAGCATAACGAAGCAAATTTCATGTACAATAAAAGTTTTTCAGAATCGACCAGTTACTGCCGGCCCCCTTCAGAATTTAAGCTTATGCTTGCACGTCTGGTTCTGGAAAAACAATATTTGGTAATTGACAATTTTGATGCCTTGTGTAAACACAAAATTCGTTGTTAGCAGCACCAATAAGCGTGTGGCCATCGAGGAATTAGAGGAGCGCCAGGTGACGTTTTAGTTAAAACTTTCAGTAGATTTACCTTATGCGGAATTTAAACGCGGAATTTTGAATCATTTCCGTGCCAGATCTCAGGAGATGTGTACGGTGTTATACATCCTAAACCAATTTAGGTTGAACTTCCATAAAATACAAAGACGCGTATTAAGCGGTGGTTCTCTGAACGGACTGAATATTTGCCGGTTTGCAACCGCATTAGGCCATAATTTTTATGCTCCTTGGCATCATCATATATAACGCCTTGTCAGTCACGTCGGTAAACCTGAACTAAGGTACTTAATGTCAAAAATATTAAGTGATTATTCCATCAAACTGAGTTTAAGGACATTGTGAATGAGTCTCAGTACAACAGCGTGCCAAGTTAACATTCCTGCAGGTAATTTTTGCGTCATATGCAGCAGGTCCGTGAAAGGCGGCGTCAGCTAGTGTATTAAAAGCTGTCCGAAAATGTAAACACCTGCAGCTGAAACCAATACACTGCGATTGTGCAGCCATGTCATCAGATTTTCCTTTGAGAGCAGCCATTTCAAGGTGACAATAGCAAAAATTGACATCCGAAGTGCTGTTCAGAATTAAAGCCCTTCTTGTGCTCAGAATTATGAGTCTACGCAAGCGCATCGGCAGAGCACCCTGCATTCTGCCGAGAATTAGATGACCAACAAGGAAAATGTAGTCTGGGACACTTTTCCACACTTAAGTGTTTATGCTAATATTACATTTTAAGAATTATTTAACCGCCGGATTTTGATTACTTTAATCAAGATCGCGATTTTCATATAAACATGTAACCCATTATGTACATGCATTTGTCAATATGAACTAATAATTGTATAGTCTTGAAAAAAAAATTCATCCAGCACATCGTTTTCGACCTTATTAGGAGCTCATCAAGTACTGTCCAGAAATTGCCGCGACCGGGGCTCGCATCTGGGCACGTCTGCTTCGGTATCTGGTGCTCTAATTATTGAGCTACTCTGCTCGATAATACACACAATTTTCATTTATATACTAACTAATGTTTCTTGGTTAGCCTTTCCTTTATGTGGAGCCTATATAGCATCTCATTTGCCCTAACGTTACAACTAACAATTCCTTATCTGTCATTATAGAACAAACACCACACTACTTGGGAAAGTGGTATTGAATTGAGCATTAATATAAATAAATGAAAATTTGTTGCGCGGGAAGTGATAATAATTAATTTTAAGCAAGGTTGATAACTTTATACGGACACCTGGCCCTGTTGTGCATACATTTGTCAGTATAAAATAAGCATTTGATAATGCAGTAGACCGGTTTTTTGTCTTTATTGCCTTTGACTATGCGAACTGATAGTATAAACGATGTTTCAATATTGCCCTTATCTGGGCTGTTGAGCAAGCAACGGCCTACGATAATAAGTTTTTGTTAGGTTTTCGGTGCGGCGACAGTCCTTGTGTACACCGAATTTCCCGAGTGTTTGGTCGATCAATTTACAATTCAGCTAGAGTTAAATGACGCCAACGAATCACCAACATTATATTGCGCTCCTTCTCGAGAAACGCAAAAATGGCAGATATTGCCGTTCTAGAACTAACCACATTCGTGTACCAAGATCCAATATTGTATCCTATAAAAAAGAAAAAAATAGCCGACCTGCGACTGATTTTTGGTGAATAAGCGTTGTTAACATAACTGATTGGTATTCGAAGCCAGCTGTGTTCCTTTTCTCGTATTGTTATCGGGCGTTAGGTATTTTTCCATGCTAGCCTAAAACGGAGCTTATATAAAATTGGCGTCCGGTTAGAAAACCGCTGGAAATTGGTCTTGCAGTTGCCCTAAGATCATTTCCAATTTTGTCAAATATCCTTTATTCTAAACAAACGAATTTAAGGAATTTTAAAGAATGATTGACTTGTAAATGATTTAACTTTTTACTGTGTCGTACGTTGACGAAGTAATTATTCAGGCAAATGTCGATAAAATTATGGCTGCTCAGTTGTTGAAGATTATGTCTGAAGGTGTAGAGTGACGATTACATTTTAATAATGAAAAGGTAAATTTAAGTCGACAAATCCGAACATGGGAGATTTTATTTCAGCGGATGGTTGTATGTCATTAGAATTGAACGTACAGCATATCAAGATTCCTACTATAATAATATAATTGCGCTGGTTTATTAGCATGATGAATATCTATAGACTAAATTTCGCGGAGATTTCAATCAAACAACAGCCCTTGTCGAGCCTAACTACTGCTAAAATATCGCTTCCATGGTTCAAGAACGCCAAAGAAGGGTTCGTACAATGGGCAAAAGAATTTGTAAGAATCACCATTTTGACTTTCCAGATTGACAAATGCCTCAGACTGAGCCATACAACAATAATTGAAAGCCAAAAGAGGCCTATAAATATTAATAAATCGAAGCAGAATTATAGCGCCCTAAAAAAACCTAGTAACGGTATTGTGGACTACACTGAAGATCCGAAATCTTGCCACTGGCGGAAATATAGAAGTCTTTACCGATTAAAAAGCATCAGATCATTAGTAGTCATAAAAGATAAAAATAAGACGAGAACATCAAGCTACTGAAGCAGAAGAAGATGAAAACAATATAACGATTCACCATCGAGAACGTATCGAGAATATTGCAGCCGATGCGCTCAGTAGAATTTCTGCCGTTCAGATATCGCCTCTAATCAG
Source organism: Eudiplozoon nipponicum (assembly GCA_029291075.1). NCBI lineage: Eukaryota > Metazoa > Platyhelminthes > Monogenea > Mazocraeidea > Diplozoidae > Eudiplozoon > Eudiplozoon nipponicum. The sequence goes on from JAQBSW010003553.1 coordinate 69,674, forward strand.
TTTCCGAAGAATATGACAATTATGTCACATGCCAAATAGTGTTTAGGCAGTTGTGTCTTAGGTGTCCTATACAAATGTGTATACCAGCAGTAAATGTGCTAACTTTATAAAGTCTTTTAAAATGCAAATTCAAAACGAACTCACTACATATAATATATACAGTTTCTGTAAAGTGTACCAAAATTGTGTTTTACGATTCGGTATCCGATACAAATCTTATAATTGCTCAATAGGTATATAATACCAAAGCTAGTGTTTCTGGTAGGTACATGGTACCAACACAATATATAACAAGACATGATAAATTTCACCACAATTTAGAATTGCTACTACTTCTGAACACCTGTTATTTCAGTAAATATATACTGTGGCCTTGATCGATATCAGTTAGTAAATTTCGCGTTAATCATGACATCATTCAATGAAATATTTAAAAGTTAGATGCTGTTTCATGTGCAGAACAAATGTATATGCAATTCTTTATTAGGTGTTGAGCACCTAGTAACAAATTAATTCACATAGGACCAGAAGGTAAATGATTTTCAGCATGAACGGATGGTATAAACTCATGTGCACATTTGTTTCATGCTTACTGGCGACACATCAGTATTTAGACTTCCAAAATACGCCACACTGGTGTCTGCACTACATACAGGTTTCGCTCTGCAGAATGGGGTACTGTTTCGGAAAAAAGGCCGATAGTACAATGGTTTGGACAAGAGTTCATGCAAGTAGAATTTCTGGTGTTTTAACATGAAACATTGGGAGAAACCGGCGCAGGGCAATAACGAGTGGTGAAAATGCCTTACCAATGAGCATACCCTGGCTACAATATACACCCCAGTCCTCAGTGCGACATTCATGCAAAATGACAAAGAATGTACACACAGTAGCACAAGAATTAAGATGAAGAATAATTGTGACAAAGCTGAAAAATGGGGCAGAGCTTTATGAATTAATAAATAGTTTAGAGTTATTGTTTTCTTGACAAAAGTGTCGCGCTTTATTAAACACTCGTATTAATAATTTGATTACAAATAAAGGAAGTTTTCCAACATAGCTATATAAGCATCCTCCCGTATTGGCTAATTGTATATTCATATATATATAGTTCAATTTCACTTCACAAACGGGCATGTTGTCCGATTAATAATGATTGATTAGGTTTTGGCAAATTGGAAATTTAGGTCGAGTAAGATACAGTACAGGCTTCAATTGAAGGCGAGAAAAGCAGGCTATGGTTTTCCGTAATAGATTACATCCCATTTTATTTTCTAGAGCACGTTAGCTACAAGAATGTAGCAACACGTATGAGCAGAAGTCAAAAGGCCCATTTGAGCACTAACCATCTCTAGATTTAAAATTTCGACGTGATTGTCAATTCCCATATGTTCTATATTTGTGTAATCTAATTTAATAACACAGTATATAAAATAATTAACCGAAAATTAAATTAATAATATGTTTTTAAAAATTGTTTCGCATCAAATCCGCGACTATAGAATTACTTTAAAAATTCTAGCGATTAATTACAGCAAATCAAATATAAATAATGATATTTATCTAGGATATAATACTAGAAATAGATAATATTTAATCAATTTACAAAAGCACAGATTTTGTATACCGTAAACATTTGCTTGTTTAGATAAATATTCTTTATAACATAAATATTTCGAAATTTTATCAAATGGCTTATTTTAACAAATGTTTGCACAATTATCCGTGTACAAATTATATATATATATATATATATATATATATATATATATATATATATATATATATAGATATACATATACATTTTGCTATGTAATCATTATACTGACAGACGTGAAAACATCTGTTCAAATCAGGCACTTATCGCATTTTTAAATATAGATATACCAATTTAAATATTCTGGCTTGATTTACACGATTTTCTACAAATAAACTACTGATCTAAAGAAATATTTACGATAATTTAAAAAAAATTTATTGATATTCTATATCAAGGAAAGAACGGCTTCCTCGTCTTTTTTAGATGCATTCAAGTCTAATTTATGTGTAGAAAAAAAGCCATTAATATTTGGTTTTAACCAAAACATGTCAACAAATTTATAAAATTTCAGAAAAGTATGTTTCTAATTGATGCAATAATGATAAATGTAAATTCAATTAAGTTAAATATATTTGTATAATAACCACAGGTATTCGTAAACGCATCCACAGAACTTCGTCTGAATCGAGTTCCAAATTTACTTCTGTAAACAATTATGTAGTGTCATTTTCCGAGCGTCCTAAAATTTTAAACCGTTTTATAGCAAAGACTTCCATTTTAAAGCGACACTCCAGGCCATAGCAACTATTTGTTTAAATCACGTTTACGAACATAAAAAATAAATCTCTCTTAACAGCTTATCCAGTCAAACCGCTTTACAGAATTACCTTCAGTTGGAAGTTGTGATGCGTTGCAATCTACCTAAATAAGCAATAAATCGGAACAGCAAACTGACGAACGTAAATCATAACACCATGCCCTATTTCATCGGTGTCTCCAATGTTCGATACTGGAGAGACCTTTGATGTTTTGTCCGGAAAGATGGACACACAATTTGAGGAATAATCTGGATATCGTCAATGGAAAAAGAAAACGTGGGGTGCATACGTACCGTTTTAAACTTAGATATGTGGCTCTCACCATTGACAGTCTGTCGCACATCGTAGTTTTCCGTCTTATCGAATGCAATATATAAACATCGATACAACAAAAACGTTACTGCAATTCTCGTCACATTCATATAATTCGTTAAATGAGGCAATCAAAAATTGCGCTAGGAAGACAGGTTATTGATTTACTTTGCATTCACTTTGATTAATATGCCCTTGATTAATATGCTCTTATAATAAATAGAGAAGTTAGCAAGGCGTCAAGTTGTAAGACCAGCTGTAATTTATTCGTTTTGGTCAACTTGCATTAAAAATTAGACTTGGTTATTTTGTGCCTAAACACACGTTTTAAATGATTGTTAACAACACCCGTGTAATCTGTGATTGTCAAATTGATCAAGGATAGGATTAGAGCTGAAGCATAAGCAGTACGCATAACGCTTGAGGCAATTTAGATAAGATTCTTCGTAAAATAGCGTCTATGCAAATGTCAATAAATTATCCGAAATCTATGCGAATGCATTCAGCGCAAAATATAATTCTACACATACTTAAATAATGTCTAAATTTGGGCGCAACTAATATGCAAACAAGGAATTTGATTTTATTTTCTGGGCAGCATTTTGGCATGATTTTGGAAAATTTCTCCTCTATTAAACCTTTTTGATAATATCAATTGAATTCGATTGAAAACATGATTTTGCACGCCGCGTTAGATCTGCACAAAAATTCGAATTTAATTTCTTGTTTGCATTTATGTTTATTATTTTTTAACACAATAAACCTATCCCCCTTCTATAAACAGCACAGATTGCAGACTGAATGCGTGGCAAGTTTATGCTGAATTTGTTTACATAACTGAATCAGATTCTACTTTGCATAATTATGCACTTTAACGTGTTTGGCGGCATTCGATCTGCGGTATCTGTTTGATCTTATTGCATAAAACCTTCTGACTAAATTATGTTGCAGAAAACCACCCCTTTCTTTGGAAATATCCAAGAAAATTAACAAATAATTTTAAAACGTTTATCAGTACTAAAAGATAAAAACTTGTGCACTGGAAATTACACAGTGGAACAAAAGAGTTTCATGAAGAATAATTTACTGAACGACATGTACATATGCATGAAAAGTAAGCAACTCCGGGAGAAACTTTATAATAAGAATAAATTTGGCAAGATTTCGTCCGGCATTCAGTCTACAATCCGAGCTGTGAAAATTGTTTCATGCTATAAATACTTCGCTCGAATTTGAATTCGAAGCTTTAATCGAAACCTGTTCAACAAGTACACTAAATGCAAATTTTAGCCTGAGATTGAATTTGATTGAAATAAAACAAGCAAAGCTGACGTTATTAGCCCACCTTCAAAATTAGCAAACTAAATTGTAAAGATTTCGTGCCGTTAAGTCAAACAGCTTTATTGTTAAATGACATAGTTAATGCACATATCCTTAATATACCATCTAGCAAAAAGGAATATTGGCAGACAGTATTTATCTGGACTATTGGCTTGTCAGATGAATTAAAAACAAGTCAATTTTTAAAATCATTGAAATTATAATAAAAGTATACAGGGGTTTATTTGTATTATAAACGTATATATATATATATATTCTTTTGAAATGCGAGCTTTAATAAAATTCATTGTACCCTTCTTATGTGCAAAAACAAAAAGAAATTTTATCAGATATAAGAAAATTTTCTTTCGCATGGTCTTCTCAAATATCTACTCATGAACATATCTTTATATATAAATTGGAAAGCAAAACAAGATAGAAATACGTGAACAAAGCGAGTGTGAAAAATAGAAACCAATCAAATTGCGTGCGTCACATCCAGTTCAAACTCAATGCTTGTACGTGCTTCTTCTGCTTACATAAATCCGGCTGCAATTTGTTTATCCATAAGGCTTCGTATGTGGCTAGCTCCCTTTTGTTTCTGCATTTAGTAATTACTTTGAATGCTACGTCTGGAGAACATACGTGCGTTGTTTCGATGATGTGTTGCGCAATAGCAGACGTGTATTCACCATTTGATTTAAAACAGGCGTTCAAGTTGCAATGTTCTCTCATTCGAGTAATTAACCGTCTGGTCGATCGGCCTACGTAAGTTGATCGACAACTTGCGCATGTATATTGGTAAATAATATTTGATATCGACATTAACGGCTGTTTCTCTTTGATTGCTGGTAAAGGCAAATGTGTTACCCTAAATAACACTCGTAGTTTGGCTGCATTAAATGTGCGTGTCAATGCTGCTTCAACTTTCTTTTGTGCCATTCGGGAAACTGCATCCCCCTTAAATGGGATGTTTAGGTAGACGGTTTTCTTTTCTGGCCCATAGTACGTCTGTTTCTGGTTAACTCCCCTTTTAATAATTGATTCAATTAATTGTCTGGGATAGCCATTAGACATTAAATCGTTAATTGCCTTATTATATTCATTTTCTTTAGAATCTTGACTAACCAACCTGTCAATTCTTGAGAAGCAACCACGAACTGTTGATAATTTATATTGAAATGGCACAAAACTGCTGTAATGCAAATACTGTGCAGACCATGTTGGTTTATGGTAAATTGTTCTGTTTAATTTACCATTAGTTTCTTTCTTTAACAGTACATCAAGGAAAGGCAGACAGTCATCTTTCTCGTGCTCTGACGTGAAACCGATATTCTTATGTGCTTTGTTGAAACTTTGAAGCAATGTTCGTGATTGCGACCTGTTTTTAAGTACAAGAAATATATCATCCACGTACCGTATATATTGAGCACATTTACTTATGTCACTCTTTAATGATGTATTTTCTAGGTGCCCTAGAAAAATCTCAGCCAACACTGGAGATAAGGGGCTTCCCATTGCGACACCATCAGTCTGTTTGTAGATGTTTCCATTAAAACGAAATCGTACGTCTTTCGTGCATAATAAGATAAGCTTGCGTAGAGTTTGACCTGGCACCGGCGATGGTAATATATCGTGTTCTACCGCTTTGACTATAATGTCAATGGTTTCATCAATTGGAACATTTGTAAACAAAGACGTAACATCAAAAGATACCATAATCTTGTTTTTAACATTTATATCTTGAATTTTGTTTACAAACTCAAACGAATCGGCAACCGAATAATTACCTAGTAGTTTACGTAATGGTTCAAGTAAACGAACTAGCCATTTAGCTAGTGCATGAAACGGAGAATTTACCATTGATAAAATTGGCCTCATAGGACAACCTCTTTTGTGTGTTTTTGGTAATCCGTACATTATTGGTGTAGATGGGCAGAAAAGAAAACCGTCTACCTAAGCAATGTTTAAAGGGGGATGCAGTTTCCCAATAGCACAAAAGAAAGTTGAAGCTGTATTTTTACATTAATGCAGCTAAACTGAGTGTTATTTAATTAACATTACTTAGCTAATCAAAAAGAATAACCGTTAATAATCGATATCAAATATTATTTACCAATATATACATGCGCAAAGTTGTCGATCAACCCATAGCGCCTGTTCCAAAATCAAATGAATTACGTCTCACTAATACACAACACGCTCATCAAAAAACAACACGTAGGCGTAGCCCATTCAAAGTAATTACTAAATACGAAATTAAGAAAGAGCTGTATACAAGCCTTATGTATAAAACAAATTACAACTAGTTATAAGCAGAAAACACGTACAAGTGATTGAACAAAATGTGACTTATATTATATTTCTATTTTTCATTTTATTCACCGCTATTCTATCTTGTTTTGCTTTCCAATTTATATATAAAGACTATGTTAATGAGTAAATATTTGGAAGACAAAAATACGAAAATTTTCTGCCATCTGATAAAATTTCTTTTTTGTTTTTACATAAAAAGGGCACAATAATTATATATGTATATATATATATATATATATATATATATATATATATATATATATACATATATATATATACGTTAGCAATATTAGTTAAATAAAACGTAAGATGGCGAATGCACATTGTCGAGCGGTTTCATTCCAGTTTGGCATTCATGAAGAGTTCGCTATAATTAAAGTGACTGTGTCTCGAACTGTGGTATATTTTCTTCCGATGCCTGTAACTCATCCATTACGCCAATTAAGCCACGCGCAACCTTTCATTTTTGATTGAATACGAATTTTTTAAGTTACTGATTATGACTAAATCGGTATTTTATATGAATTTAATTTCCTAGAATGTGTTATGCTTGCCTAATAATTACAATAAATATCAAATATAATCACGCTAGCTTAATCTAATTTAATATCGCGTCTACACTTGGCATAATGTCTTTTCTAGACATACGATTCGGAGTAAGTCAGTCAAAACTTTATCTCGGTAGCTATACCAGGTAGGCTCCAGATGGAGGGAAGATTGATCGAAAACATAAATTTGTGCATACTTGAAAGTTACGGGTACTACACGTTTTGGCTTGGGCAAAGGATGAGTTGCAAAACGCTGATTCAAATGTGCCGGGTATGAGTTCCGGATGCGGCAATGCTGAAAGGTACTTGATTAGTGCGCAATAAGGAAGAAACCGGTCTACTTAAGACCGCAATCTTGAATAAAATAATTTTTATCACCACCCGCGCAACCAATGTTCGTTTAATTATATAAATGTTCATTTCAATACCACTTCCCCATGTAGTGTGGTGTCTGTTTAGTAATGACAGATTGGGGATGGTTAGTTGGAACTTTGGGTCTAAATGGATGCCATATGAGCTCCACCTAAAGGAAAAATAGACTAACCAAATTACATTAGTTAGTATATAACTGAAAATTGTGTGCAGTGTAGTGTGCGGCAGGATGGCTCAGTGGTTAGAGCACCAGATTCCGAAGCAGACGTGCCCAGGTTCGAGTCCTGTCCGCGGCAAATTCTGGCCAGTACATGATGAGTTACCAATAAGGACAAAACCGGTCTACTGGATGAATTGCCTTTTCTACACTATACAATTCTTAGTTTATGTACTGACATATATAAATAATTTATGGGTCAGGTGTTTATATCAAGACCGCAACCTTGAATAAAATAATTGTTATCACCACCCGCGCAACCAATGTTCATTTAATTATATAGTTTTCCGATTCTATTTGAAAATTTGATTAATATCGTTTTCATTGAACTGCTTCTGTCTTTCGACTGAGATGTCATATCTTCCACTTCTCTAGTATATCCGCTGAAAGGAAAGAGGAAACTTGCTTTTAAACCTTCACCTGTGAGGATTAGGGATTTCCGTACTAAAAAAGCAAAATTTGACATTTTGCACATATTGTTTGCAATCGCGTATGCTTGTGCGTAAATGTATTCTTTCGCACTTAGTTAATGGTCTTTTGTGTGTATTATCATGTATAAATCAACATAAAGCATGTGAAAAAATCTTTGACATCTAAAAGACCACTTAACGACTAGTATCAACTTGTGATGTGTAATTCAGCTAAACATCCGCGCTAGATATGCGTAGTACAACCAGTGCAATAAAAATGTCCATAAAACTTTTTTTCTCGATATCTGATGTATATAGGCGGTCTGGTGGACTACTAGAGGGATACTGCGGATTATGCCGCCCTCCAGAAGCCACTTGGGTCTGCGGTTAAAGGTGATACTAAGATGCAGAAACACAGAGTAAGCAGAGCCTGGGACAGGGCTCTGTGTCTGTCCGCACTACGCAGATGCGTCTGTCCGTTTGTCTACATGCTCTGGCCACGGCCTGACAGCCTAGCCAAACAGGCTGCATTAAATGAGAAACTATTATTTATATAAGCATCGCTTAGACAAGGCAGCCAATCAGACTCGAGTTAAATATTTAATCAACTAAAACCAAATGCCAATTTAACTTTACTTAATTTCCTTGACAATAATTGCGAGAAAGATACATCACTTTGCTCTACCATGAAGAAAGAGATTACAAAAAGTGCGTGATAAATTTAAAGCTATAGTATTGGCAGAAACGCAAAAATAGATGATAACTACTCCAAATTCAATGGAAAAATGACTTGTATATACTAAATACGATGTTGATAAGCTATAATACTCCGCAGTCGAAATTTTACTGATGTGGTCGCTTATTGTAACGCAAATAATTTAAACTAGTCATGTATAATTCCAGCTAAAATGTCAAGCTACAAATGGGGAATACGTCCAGTTCAAAATTATAGTCCTAAATAGGGTTTTCGTCGAGATCTCCAATTTCTGTGGGTATCCGGCGAACTTCATGGAGATAGATGGTGAATTCAAGACCATCAGGTAACATTCTGTGGTATCGGTCTCTGGTTTCCTAACAATATATGCACGCAAAATAGACGCCCGCTGAACAACCGGAAGACCATTTGCACTCATAGAAGGTAAATATAGATAACCCAATCAGACTACAATGAATGAATCAGTTCCAATAAATATATAAAGACAAAAAGTAGCGGTTTTGATAAAATGGTTTAAAGATAAAATTCGATGGAAGTATATCGGCTTATATAGCTTTATCATTTAATTATTCAAAAATTTATTTCTCTTAAATTGGTGTATTCATAAAAAAGCACACAAATATAATTATGGCATATTAGACAAAAGTCCACCGTAAGCCAATAACAAGACAGTCTTTACGCAACTCTTTCTTTTTCTCTACAACATTCATGATAGTTGGGTGATGTAGTCAATTAACTAAATATTCACATATAAACACCTATACTACAAAAATCAAATAGGAAAGCATAACTAAATAGTTCATAATGCTTACAGCCTTAGTGATTTAAAATAAGTACAAAATGTATATGCGCTGAAAGGTTTAACAGAAAATAAAACGAAATATATTCAATAGCTTATGACCACCTGGGCGATTATAAATCAATAAAGATAAAAGCATAAAAAACTATATGGATATAGTTCAAAGTGAGAGAGAAAAAATTAACTAGACATATAACTATGATGATGATGATGATGATTATGATGATGATGATGATGATGATGATGATGATGATGATGATGATGATGATGATGATGATGATGATGATGATGATGATGATGATGATGATGATGATGATGATAAGCAAGCCGTCAGTCAGCTACGTACCTGCACCACTATTCGCTGATTTATCCAGGAAGAAAAATTTGTTTAGCTACACTACTACATAAGCATACTCTGACCATGCTCGGACAATCGATTAAAAAACTGAATTATCTGCAAAATATCTTGAATTATGTAGGCATGACATAAGCATAGCAGCAATAAAGTTATTTATTTAACCTGTAATAACAATATGACAGTCGGAATTTCATTAAATGTTATGATTAATATTGCGAGGAAGTGACAGTAATAATGAAGATTAATTTAAATTTTAGATTAAGTTATCAAGCCTGATATAAATACATATCCCATTGTACATAATCAGTCGCAAAGAATTGTATAACTATCGTGAGTCACAATCGTATTCTAGGAATTTAAATGAAACAATCGAATGTTTGTTTATGATTTTAAAATAGATATTTTATGCATTAGCCGTGATGAAGTAAAAAATACTAACTAAATTTCCTGCTAAAAATAGGCTCAGTTTTATGTTACTTCATAACAGAAAATAGTAATTTGTAGGTTGATTAATATTACGATAAAAATTAGCAACGTGCCTACATAGCGAAACAAAAATTAAATTCATCAGAATAAAATATACATGAATTTTCTATTCATATATGCTGATTGATATGTATAAACCTTCTATAGTCCTCAAAACTCATGAATGTGCCTTCATCATATTGCACAAAATGTTCCAGTGATGTAATCTTAAATGAAAAAGTATGCCTTTTCAGACTTCTTATCGAAACTTGCTAAATTTTCTTTTGCTCGATTAAGCAATGCCTCAAATTAAACCAGTTACTTTTTAAATAAAAGCTACTTAAATAAAAATAAAACCAATTTTATTTGCTTTCGGAGTTGGTGCAAGCAGTATTAAGTTGGTTTTCATTTGTCCTGCTGAAAATGATAACTAAACTAGTCTGGGCAATCATTGTTAAAACTTTCATAATTCCTGCAAAACTACTTAGGTTGATGCATGCGCGTATTTAGATTCTAAAAGATTTCAATCTCCCATAACTTCATCATTTTCAGTGGCAAACAATTAAAATACAGTCCATCTAGTAATGTATTTCACCAATCGATTATTTTCCATCTCTACTTTTTTTTACCCAATACATAGGAAGTGAGGTTGGAATATTTTTGTTTGGTTTCTTCGACATGTTATAATGAAGAGTATGGGAAATCGAAACGCGTCAGTACATGCGAATGACAGTTGTTTTGCTGTATTTTGCAACTGATAATATTATAGATACGCTAAATTGATTTACATAAACATTCCGATATAGACTCCTGTTTTGTTTCTTTGTGTCATTGAGTTACTTATCACTCGATTTGAAAACGATCACAAAATAAAATAAACAGATTGAATTATGCATTTATGTTCGATCATATATAATACAATATATGTCGGTGTATAACTGTTCGCATTAGAGTATATATGTTATTCATAGAAGAAAAAATATATATAACTATATAGAATATTTACACATCCTTTTTGTAGAATTATCATACATGCAACCGTGTATTAGGTATTGCGTACCTATTAACAAACGTTTGCTCAGATTGAACCAGAACTGTATACCAAACTCAACGTGACACAGGTATAAACTGATGCACGCATGAGATTCATGCTTATTGTTTACCTATTAGTAAGAGCCGGTACTATGCCCTGTACATGTTTTATATTTGGTCCAACCGTGTCACACTTATTGACCAAATATAGAGCAAGCACTTCCGGCTCCAACTGAAAAATCTGCAGTAAACACGAAGCGTATGAGTAAATGAGATTATACATTCCTTCATGCTGTCTTAATTATATATATCTAGGCACGCAATACCACATACAACATATTAGGTACATTTCTATTTATATACAGAAAAAACCAATAACTGAAAATTGATTTCTGTTCATCTATAAATACAGCAGAAAATATAATTCAGCAAGCATATCGCTATTTTCTTTATTGGACACAATTTACTTACCATAATTGCGGCAGTTAGGATTTGAACCGGTGTACATTTGCTTCTGTGTGGAACAACTAATAAGCTGTACCATCAAAGCCGTAAACGAAATGCATCTTTAAGTTTTATAAAAA
>JAQBSW010003554.1:0-81367 GCA_029291075.1 Eudiplozoon nipponicum
AAAATACATGTCAATATGTATAAAAACATATATATAAATATAAGCAACAGTGTGAGTCCAATATCCCTAATTCTATATATATATATATATATATATATATATATATATATATATATATATATATACGTTTGCATATTTCTAATAAATTCTTATTTTTCTCTTTTCTTCCTGTCTCTTTGACCAATTAATCAAATTGTATATTTATTTATTCACACCTTATATAAATATATAAAATACATATAAATATGTATAAAAACATATATATAAAAATATAAGCAACAGTGTGAGTTAATGTTTATATATATATATATATATATATATATATATATATATATATATATATATATATATATATATATATATATAATTAAATGGTAATGTATAAAATTATTAATGTCCGTATATATATATATATATATATATGTATATTTATTATGTATATACAATAAACCTATCTATCTACAGATAGGCCTATCTGTATGTCCGTTTATCTACCACATTTTGAGTTTCTCTTAAAATGTACTTGATAGCTGTTAACCATGAATATCTTCTCTAGGACCAACGTATTATTAATTTATTAAGATATTCACACCTTACATAAATATATAAAATATAAGCAACAGTGTGAGTCAAATGTCTTTAATCGAATGTCCTATCTACTAAACTTTGCTAAATCTGTATACCACCTTCTGGAACAGAGGAAGGAACATATGAATATAGGAATTGATATTGGTATAGGTCATTCGCAATCAGTTTTCTATAAGCGAGGTTTTTTACTTAGGTTCCCACTTAATTCAGGTTCCGCAGCCTCACGTTTTCTGACCGTAGAAAATGCTTCATTAAATATTGGGCCCAATGATTTTTCTACCGATGCTACATTCATTACACCTTTTCCTGATTTTATTTCAATTGACTCTCTAATTAGTCTAGTTAATCTGTTGCGGTTGCATAACGCGATGCGTTTACATCCCTCCCAGTCTATTTCATGACCCGTTTCCTTCGAATGCCTAGCTAGGTCTGATCTTTGAATGTGTCCATATTTGCAGGCTGTCTTGTGTTCACCTCTACGAACCTTTATAGGTCGCATGGTTTCGCCTATATACCTGAGATTACACTCTTTGCAAGGTATCGCATATACTCCTGATGTCTCGAGGGGTTCTACTCTTTCTTTTTGGTTAGGTAGTTTATTGCCTATAGTAAGCGATTGTCTTAAAACTGTTTTAATATTGTATTTAGCTGCTATTATTCTAATTTTTCTGCTCAATTTTAAATCAGGTAATACCATAATTTTGTTCTTATCCGTTTCTGTTTCCTTCTTTACTTTGTTTATTATGTTATTATTAAATCTCAGCAACATCTCATTTAATAATCTATCTATTATACTTGACGGATAGCCGTTTAGTTCGAATATTTCCCTTAATCTCCTCATTTCCTTTTCTATATTTTCTATATCCACTATTCTAATACTCCTTGATATCATGGATTTAAGAATGCCTATTTTCATTCCATATGGGTGATTTGATAAGAAATTAAGAAGAAGTCCAGAATAAGTCTCTTTTCTAAAAATATCTCTTTCCAATCTGGAACCATTCCGTTTTATTTTCACATCCATAAAGGGTAATTCATCATTATTCTCTTTTTCTAATGTAAACTTTAATTCACCTAATTGGTTGGCTAATTCGAGGAATTTATTTAACTCATTATCACCATGATTCCAAATTATAAACATATCATCCAGGAATCTTACATACAAGTTTGGCTTGAGAGGAGATTTTAACAACAGATTTTTTTCAAAATAGTGCATAAAAATATTAGCAACCGGGACTGATAGTGGTTGTCCCATAGGGACACCTTTAACTTGTTTATAAAATTCATTTCTGAACCTAAAGTAGGTGGAGGACATACAAATATTTAAGATTTCCATAATACTACTTAACATCATTTTACTACCTTCTATTATCTCTGGGAACTCTGTTAAACAACGCTTCACACTTTCTAATGCTGCTTGTACCGGGACATTAGTATACATCGATACAACGTCCAGGCTAGCCATTCTATCATTATCATTCAAATTATATCTACTAATAATGTCAATAAAATGATATGTATTCTTTAAAGTATAATCTAAGAAATAAGTATATTTTCTAATTCTGTTGCATAGGAATAGAAGTCCGAAAGACCAATGCACATGTTAAATTTCAATTCAAACCACTAGGGTTGCACTCAAGATAGAAAAATTAATAAAAGTTATTGGCATACCATTAAATAGGCGCACGCCACGCATGTGCATATATATGTGTATACATAACTAAAACCTTAGTTAAAATATAAATGATACACATGCACGTATATCTAAATGAAACTGCAGTCAAGAGACATTAATTTACCCTTTGGACGTGTCAGATAAATTAATATTTATAAATATTGTATTATTAGAATAATTTCAATAGGTAGGATGAGGGTGCAAAACACAAAATTAGAGTTTAAACCACTAAGAGATTTAAAATAAAACGAGTAGTTATAGATGAAATTTGGAAAGACTTTATTCTTAATAATTGATTAGTCATCACTTGAACAATAAGCCCCACTTATTAGTCAAACTTAATCTGATGTTAAATACTGTTTGTTGCGGAGAGCTAATATATATGCAAGTATGTATTAGGTGTTGCGAACGTAGTAACAAACTAGTTCAGTTATGACCAGAAGGATAAACCAAAGGCAGCATAAACAGAAAGTATAATCTCATGCACATCCGTTTCGTGCTAATTGGCGACTCATCAGTAGGAGCTGGTATTACGCCCTTTAACCACTTTATATTGTGTGTATTGTGCTGTGTATAGTGGCCTCAGGATGGTACTGAAAATTAGGCACCGAAACGTCTCCAGTAAACAAAGATGTGATAGAACCGCATTTCCATAGGGACGAATACAAACTCAACCCGATCAAAGAAAAAACAAAATTAGAAATCGTGATCAATCGGATCTTTGTGAAATTGTGCGTGCAAAGCTACTACCCGCGTACGCAACACGCGGCATTGGAAAATATGAAGCTGGCACTCCAAAAACACACTTTAAAAAATAATTCGTTACAATGTTATGTAGCTTTGAATTGAATTTTTTCATAAGTAAACGATCATTTTTTACGCATATGGTAATATCATTTTATAAATGAGTATATTTTCAATTCTAAACCAATTCCCTCGTAGCCATAGAAAAATGCGGCCTGACGACCGGCGGGCAAAACCTCGTAAGCAAGAGACTGGTACAATGAGCCTTGCCCGGTCAAATAGAAAACAACCTTCATCCTTTTTCATGTTAAACATCGATTTTGAACTGACTATGCAGTAACACTCGGTGTAAAATGGATAATGACCTAATGATAGCAAGCGTGCTAGACGCAATAGGCAGGATTCAGCTGCTGATGAAAATTTCCGCCACTTGGTTTGTGTACTATCCAAGGAAGGGAAGGCGTCGAATGCAAACCATTCCCACTAGAAATGGGTGATCGAGAATTATTTACATCCAACATATAATCATGATTAATACGAATTATAATGGTTACATATCGCATCGGCTATCAAAAATTATAAGAACCGTCGCCTTATCTGCTGAGTCGTGCAGGGTCGATAAGCAAAATGAGACTACTGCAGGCATCTTTACCTCCGATTCTGCATCTTTTCTTACTCTTTCCTCTTACCAATCTCGTAATAACGCTCTTTTAGCTGCTATGAACGTAGAGCAAAATGATTATAACACTGAGTCCAATATCAAAGCTATTTCAAATAGAATACCATTCATTAAACCTAGGTTTTTTGTTAACTTCGGCGCATTTAATGTGCAAACATTAAAACTAATGGAACAAAAAGAAGCTTTTGCACGTACTTTACATAAGTTAGAAATCGATGTATATTGCGTAACTGAAACCTATATACAGGATCTTACCAGCATTACAGAAATGAGCGCATCGAAATTCTGTTTTCAGGTACTTTTCTCAAGCTGGTAATTAGAGCGTCGTATTGTGTTTAACCCACGAGGTGAATATTGCTTAACTGAATGGATCCTCATAGATAGCCAACTATGTGCGGCAAGTTTAAATACATCTACTATATTCCGTATTAAAAACCTAAGTCAACGTTTCCCTTTCTTTTCATCTGCATATGCTCCCACCGATTGCAACACATACAAAAGAAAGTACAATATTTGCTC
This sequence comes from Eudiplozoon nipponicum, assembly GCA_029291075.1. Lineage (NCBI taxonomy): Eukaryota > Metazoa > Platyhelminthes > Monogenea > Mazocraeidea > Diplozoidae > Eudiplozoon > Eudiplozoon nipponicum. Next base: position 4,206 of record JAQBSW010003554.1, read on the forward strand.
CGGTTTTAGATCCTTACTAAGTTGAGCTAGAAGTTTAGAAGTAGACTTGGATATGTGTGGCATAATTTTGTCGATTGGGAGCTTAAATAACGCAGAATTTCATTTACGTGGAAGATTCGCTTTTATCTCAATGCGCAAAGGTAATGGTGAACGATTGTTGTGAAACTTCCCAGAACATAAATTAAATTTAAATAGCAAACAACCGTACTTATGACAAAAATACTAAAATATCTAAGTTCCATTATGCACAACACGTGTACTTCTCTTTGTGGCCTTGCAGGCTCCCATAAAATAATCATTGATTCGATGTAAAATCTATATTGGTATCCCAATCTAGGCGCCAAATTCCACCCCGCCCGGCTTATAAAATACTTGAAGTGATGTGAGACGACAACTTACCTGCAGTCCAATAGTCGACCTCGAATCATTATGGACCAGAAAGGTTAAAGATTTGGAAGATTTGTTCGCATCAGGTAAATGCCATAACTTGTTCCAAATTATCCACGTAACAAGCCAGAGAAAATTATAAGTCAGCGAAACTATTAATGATATTAACAGCCATCTAATAACCGATAAAATAAGTCATTTTAATAGGTGGGCTGAACATTGCAAAAACCTATTTTCTTTAGCCACAGCGTCAGTTCCGATTTCCGAAAGCTTGCCTCTTTCAACAGTGTTAAACTTTAATCTGGTAGAGTTATCAGAGTTAGAAAAAAACAAATGCAGTCCTACTCCTTAAACGTCGATAAGCTGTAGACCCCGATGGTTCTATTTCGAGCATAATTAAGGATCCTGGCTATATTATTTCGTGAGCGTTGTCTAACCTTGCTCTTAAAAAATGGGAGGATGAGACCGGACCGCTTGCTCGGAATGAGTCGACAATCATTCCTATCTTCGCAAAAGACAATGGTAATTCTTGTGATAACAATCATTGAATAAGCTTGACTAAAATCGTAACTAGGTTATTAGCTTCGGTTGTCTTACGCCGTCTTAACGCTTCACGTGAATCACTTATTAGAGAAAAACAAACCGGATTCTAGTTACAACGAGGTTGGACATAGAATAGTTTAACCTCAAGGCAAGTTCTTAAAAAGCCGTCTTCCTAGACTTCAAGCGTTCATTTTACACTGTGGATCGCAATTTCCTATTCTATATTCTGTTTAAAGGTTGCGTACCCAGCAAATATGTAAAAACTACACGCGCTCTCTACACAAGCACTTCCGGTCTCGTTAAGGTCTACAACGAACTACCACACAAATTTAGAACCAGCAGTGGTGTTCGTCGAAGCTGTTCACTTCCATCTTTTTGTTTAATTTTGCATGTTCTATTATGAACGAAACACGTCCATACGTTAAAGTTCTCTAGGGCGGTACGCTTGTCGATCCTGACTATTCAGGTGATATCGTACAGTTAGTCACCAATTGAGATTCCACTCAGTCTACCTTAAATAGATTGGCAGACTTTGTTCGGTCTTAAGAATGAAATTCGCTCCCTTTAAATGTAAGATACTTTAACGGATTGATCCACTCCATCTCTGTTACTGCATAATGATTTAAAACAGGCGTTCAAGTTGCAATGTTCTCTCATTCGAGTAATTAACCGTCTGGTCGATCGGCCTACGTAAGTTGATCGACAACTTGCGCATGTATATTGGTAAATAATATGTGATATCGACATTAACGGCTGTTTCTCTTTGATTGTTGGTAAAAGCAAGTGTCTTACCCTAAATAACACTCGTAGTTTGGCTGCATTAAATGTGCGTGTTAATGCTGTTTCAACTTTCTTTTGTGCCATTCGGGAAACTGCATCCCCCTTAAATGGGATGTTTAGGTAGACTGTTTTCTTTTCTGGCCCATAATACGTCTGTTTCTGGTTAATTACACTTTTAATAAATAATAAAATTTCTTCGTGTTTTTGCACACAGGAAGGGTACAATGAATTTTATTAAAGCTCGCATTTCAAAAGAATATATGCAAGTATTTATTAGGTGTTGCTCACCTAGTAACAAATTAGTTCAATTGTGACCAGAAGGATAAACCAAAGACAGCATGAACTAAAAGTATAATTTCGTGCACATTCGTTTTGTGCTTACTGGCGACTCATCAGTAGGAGCCGGTATTACGCCCTTTAACCACCATATATTTTGGTGATGAATGTGAGGTAATAGGACGGTACAATCTCCTTGACGAATATGTAAACCTGCAGTACTGAAAATAACTTCATAAAAAGTCTTCAACAATGCGTCTTGAAAACTGACTCACTATACATAATATATATCCTGAGTGTGTATAGGATGCCAAAAACTGTGGCTATTGTGTCAGTACGCGATACCAACATTATGGTACCGAAGAGGTGTATGGTACTACCACTGTGGTTGCCGAATCGATACAAGGTACCAACACGATGGACATCAATGTATGTTAAACATCACTAAAATCGAGAATCAAAACGATTTCTGAGCACCAGTTACTCCAGTATATCCATACACATCTGGCCTTAATCGATATCATTTATCACATTTCGCGATAAATATTACATCATTCAATTATATATATAACATGTAAATACACTTTGTGGCGGAGAACTAATATATACGTATTACATATTATATACATATTACATATATTATTACATATTATATATATATATATATATATTATATACATATTATATATATATATATATATATATATATATATATATATATATATATATATATATTATTATATATATATATATATATATATATATATATATATTATATACTACATATATATATATATATATATATATATATATATATATATATATATATATTGTTATATATTACATATTTTATTATTACATATATATATATATTATATATATATATATTGTATTTATTAGTTTAGGAATGTGGTAAAATAGGACGGAACAATCTACTACACGAATTTGCAAACCTGCAGTGCTGTAACTAACTTCATATAAGGTCTTCGACAAGGCGACTTCAAAGCTAGCTCACTTTACATAATATATATACCGAGTGTCTAAATGATACCAACACTATGGCAATGATGTCAGTACCAGTACCAACATTATGGTACCATTAATTTTAAAAAGAAATACAAGCAATTTGTACAAACGCATTTTCCAGCAGCGACACAATTTGCAGGTACTTAATTTAAGCTTCCGTCACAAGCCGTTTGATCATTCTATAGAAGTACACTCCACAGGCATACTAAATAGTTCATTTTAAATTCCTTCGCTATCAGGGGCCAACTGTTTACATTATAACTAGCAAATTTACATATATTTCTTCAATTTCACTTGCTAGGCCAGCACAAAAACACATTTTATCACACCAACCGCAAATAAAATAAAACGAATCTAAGGACTACGCATTGGCAATAAATATTTTGACATTTAAAGAGCCATAAAATATAACATAACTCATTTTATTTACAGGTACTGATAAGAATGAACCCTTTTTGATTCTTATTTAAAATGGAGCTCAACGGAGAACATTGCGTAATATAAATTTATGTTCACTTTTGTAGAACGATAAGATGTTGTTTCTACCACAGCTTATCTGGAATAAGTTTTAATTGACTATAATTTCACATATTCCCTTATTCCACAGCCCAAATTCTAATCAGCCTAACAGAAACATTTGCGACTGTTTATTATCATATTTTTAACAAAAATTGATTAAATGATGATCGTGATCTAAAAATAGATACAAATTAGATAGTGAATGTAAAAAAATTTTCATAATACGCAGATCTATCACTGCCATGTAATACTTTTCGACACACCTTAAAAAACATAAATCGACAGGAATAAACTAATCAGGATCAACTGCAGCTAAGATAAATTATATTTTATCGAATTTATGTTCTATTACTAGGATGGTGAGAGTCACATCTCATATTTTCTAAACCAAACAGTTGCTTTTGAGATTTTCCCCGTCAATTTTTGGTGATGAGCGAAGAAGATCTAAATATTTATAGAGTTTATTTTTATTCCTTTTTTGTATCACTGATTTGATATGATGTGTTATTTAATCTTGTTTTAATTTAGCAAACTGCATAAAAAAAATTATTATCAATCAGGCAAGTAAATATGGCTTAATGGAACACTATTTGGAATCAACAGAATCCAATTAACACAGGAAAGCAAATAACATTTGAATTTATTTGTTTTGAAATTTAAATCTTATTAGGTGGCGTTTTCGTTAATGTGTCAAAGCAGACCTGATTTTATCTGGTATTTTTCGTTTATGAATGTATGATTTCTTTTATTTTCAAACTAATCAAAAATGAAAAAGTACCTACTACGATTCAGAAACGAACTAAAATTTTGTCTTCATCTAGTTGAGAGAGCAAGTTTAACCCTGCAAAAGGGAGTCGTAATTCACCGACAAAATATTTATTTTAATGCTTAAAATGAAAATTATCGATTATTTATTGAAATTAATACTGCAAATTTTTGTAAATCTAGCCAAAGTTTTAAAAAAACATACAACCGTATTGTGAATTTTCTGGTTGATAAACACAACAGAACAAGACAAAAAAAATTGACGGGAAAAAGAATTAATGATCAAAAAGAAAATATAAAACACCTATACAATAAATCAATTACTGATTTCGCAGGTGGTTGTAAAAATTCTGTAAATCAAGTTTGCGAGGTTGAAGTAAACACCAATCCCATTGTATTTAACCTGTCGTCGAACAACATAGCAACTGGCGGTAGTTTTTGTATGTTGTTCAACGACTGATTAAATACAATGGAATAGGTGTTTACTTCAAGCTCGCAAACTTGATTTAAAGAATCATAAAACGTCTAGTTATCTGAATAAATAATAGAAAAATAATAACGATTATTTCAATGAATTTTAATCTGTAGAAATAAGCACCATTCCTAGATTTTCTACAGTTTCTCAACCTAGAATATTCACAGCAATATAGGCATATTGTGGCGTTATGACATGCCCTTTTCATTATAAAATCATGTCTGAATATTGTCATACGGGAATCAAACGACCATTTATGCGTGAAACTTCATCAATTATGGTTCGTTTTCTGAAACCTATTTTTCGTAAGACCTTGTAGTATAGTACAAAGTTGGTTGGCGTATTTCATCTACTGACTGTGCTAGTACACCGGGTTTCTTCTCATTGGACCCCCTTCACATACTGTTCAGAATTTGCCGCGGACAGGGCTCGAACTCGGGCACGTTTGCTTCGTAGCCTGTGACTGTAACCTGTGAGCCACCTTGCGACACCATGGTAGCTTTACTACAAAGAGTGAATTTTTTCATTATGAGGTTGGTTTTTATTTCAAAAGGAAAAAAGCTATATTTTATTCGTTTGTGTTTTGAACCACCCACCATTCATTGTACATACATTGTACTTATCGCAATATGCAAAAGGTTATTATTATTTCTTATCGTGACTGCATATTATTTGTGCATCCGTCATTCCAACCAAAGAAAATATGTTGGAAACTGCTAGAAGTTGGGACCACATACCTGTTTTTCAGACAATTGTTTTCACGAGGTGGTTTGTTTCCTGTTAGTCAATTGTCTGTACCACTCTATAAATCAGTGAGGGTATTTGGAAGTTTCCAGTACATTTAACTGTCGGTATATCAGCTGATGCTTTGCGACTGATTAAAAGCATTCAGAAGCATGAAATTAACCTTATTAAAATGTGAATCCTGGTGTACGTGTGAAAGAATCGCAGTGATAACATACGAATAACCACTTCGCCAAATTTTGATAAAGGAGTTGAACGCTTAATTACTCTAATCAACCTTGTAGAACCCAGGTGGGGATAAAAACTATGTAAATTAATTATTTCAGAGTTTATATAATCATAAATTCCATTTGATGCAACCTGTCGCACAACAAGGTAAAAATGACACTAATACTCTTTATTACGTTAAGACCACTTATGATCATCTTCAAAACACGATGACAAACTGACAAATTAGGTTCGCCGATAAATGTATTTAGATGATATGAAAAAGCATAAATTCGCCTCTTACGCATAGAAGTCTTGCATGAGTTGTGCTTGCATAGAGTTTCCGCTGAAAAGTTTATCTGTAGTCGCGAATGAACATTCTATGCAGCTTCATATTAGGCGTTACGTACCAAGTAGCAAATTAGTTAAATTAGAATCAGATAGATAAACCAAAGTCACCATGACCGAAAGGTTTAATCTCAAGTCCACCTGTGTGTTGTTCTTGCTGAATACTCAACAGTTGGAGCCGGGACTACGCCTTTAGGAATTGGTCAAGAAACGCAGGAAACGCATGTGTACGTAAAATTCTACCTTTCGTTCATGCTGACTTGGGTATATCTTTCTGGGTCTATTTGAACTAATCTTTTGATAGATGCGCAACACCTAATACAAACTTGCATATATATCAAGTATCCGCACTAAAAAATATAACTATTTTATGAACCTACATAAGTAAGTCAATAGAATTACCAATATTTGCGCGAATAGTAAATTGATACATCATGCCGCCAACAGGATGGAAAGAAATTCCAGCGCCAAATGCGTAAAATAAAATATACATCCTTTTCACATGATTAGCTAAAATTTAAACAGATATTTTATGTTTATTTTAGCCAATTTATAATATTTATTGTTTAATAAAGATAAATTTTCCCTTACAAGTTTAGTTTCACTGCTGTGAGCTCATTTGCGGGCACCTCTTTTACTAATTCTCTGCCAAATAAACAATGCACCGTAGATAAATTATTTTAAATGTGACATTTCAGTTGGGAAAATTTGCCGTATTTTCTAGTTTGGATAACTTAACCAGCTGCTTTTTCTCTATTCTGTCAACAGTTAACAAATTAACTTATTCTAAGCCACTGGATAAATTTTAACAAGTCAGTTGTGCCACCTCTTCAACAGTAATATAAATTAAATAAAGCCATACAGCGTGTAGTGACGATCTTACGTTGTGGCACAATTGAAACAAAAGCGGTAAATAACGGCCTGGTGGCTTAAATGTTTAGCAGATAGGAACCTCAGTTTTGTGTTACTGGTTTGAGGTATACAAGTAGTCCTAGAACCTATTGATATTACTTTATCCAAGACAGGTCTGTCAAGTAAAGAGGAATTGGTATATTGATTAAACAGGTCAGTTACATGAGAATGCAACCACCTTTCAATTCTCTATTTGGTAATTTTAAACTAGCCAACTGGCGAGTTTAGCTCCCAGACATGGCCATCGTTATTATTTCGCAAGTTTCTTGGAATGTAAAATTTGTGCAGTATGCCGATTTTTTAGATGAATGTTGCTGCTTGGAGCTTTAGATCTAAATGGAAACTATATGGACACCACCAAAAGATAAGGCTAAACAAGAAACAAAGTGTAAAAGTAAAAATTGTGTGTGGTGTGTGGTGTAGTGGCTCAGTTGTTAGAGAAACAAATTTCGAATAAGACTTGCCCAGGTTTGAACCCTGTCCGCGGCACATTCTGGGCGGTACGTGATGAGTTGTCAATAATGATGATACCAGCCTACTGGATGAATCGCCGTTTCTACACTATATAATGTTTAGTTTATTGTGACAAATTTATGTACAAAATGAGACAGATGTTCCTATCAATATCGAAAACATGATTAAGTTAAATGATTAGAAGCTTATTAGATTAGTTCATGTTTAATTTGCTTGACGTGCTATTTAAACTGGACATAAACTTGGTTTTGCAGATCGATTTATGTATTGGTCAATTTAGCAAAGACTCAAATACTTCTTGCTGCCTTATTCATTTGTTCTAAAGGTTGATTTAAATAGGCATTGTTGTAAAAAATGTTACAATGTTGTGTTTTGTCCTTTGCACTTACAAAGCGCTAATGCGATACTCGCTTCATTTTGAGTTAATAAGTAAAAGTCTTGCGATCGCTAAGAGGCTTTCTATGCCTTCTAATCTAATCGACGTGGCCATATTTACTAACAAAATTAATGACCAATGCTGTAAATAATTATAGCGTTTTCTATTAACTCAGTTCCAAATTTCAATGGCCGACTTTTCAAAAACTAATCACAGAATTGAAAAGAATAATGATAATAAAAATAATAATGACAGAGAAGTTTTAGTAATAAGGTAAATTATCACAATACTGTCCTTCTAAGACACGTTCTTTAACTAGTGAGCTTAAAGCTGATTAGATTTATTTCCAAATTGATTATGCAAATGATTTGTTCAGTAATGTCTGTTGTTCCAGTTCTGCTTTAATAAATTATCACAAGGAAACAGTTTCGATTAAATAGTGGGTCTGAAGTCATCTTATTTAAATAAAAAAATTATATTGTGTAACGCTACAACACATTTTTTTCAATATAAATCAATATTAAGAAATAATTCAATTTAACGCTCACAAGATATCCGAAATGATATTAATAGAACACCTCCGATTTTAACTTTAATCATATTCTAGCGTAGCATGTGATAAAATTTAAGAACAATGCCAATTGAATGTAATTTTTTTGCAGGTGTTCTCGAGTTGTTTGTTCCTTTACAGAATATCCTGTATAAAGTAATGCATATAAACGTCTGGCCAAGAAAACTTGACAAATTACTGTATGTGCAAATATATTCGAGCGTAATGGTTGCTTGCATCAAAGCCAAATTATACTATTCTTTCGAACAATTTTTAAATATTTTAGAAAAGCACGACAATTAGGTTCAGATTGGCCGTCAAATAGCTAAGTTATCATGCGACTATGTCTCTATGTCAATGTATTCAAGGCTTTAAAATAATTTAAAATTTGTGTCCATTTTGAGCCACAATATGAAAACTTTCTCCTAATTTCCTACTTCGACTTTTTAGAATTTTTGTGTGGTTCTTATCAAAAATGTGTAAGGATTCATATAGTTTTTTATGACTGCCGAGGCAACGAAATCAATAACGTCATTTTTTTATTGAATACTTACCTAAAATCAGCTCAATTTAAACATAAGTTCTTCTACTTGATAATTGTCTCCGTCTCGTTTGGAATCTCATCAATTAAAATCAAAACTGCTAAACAGCCATGCTTTGATTTTATATACATAAAGGTGATTTCTTCGTTTGATACTGCTTTTGGCGGAGAACTTATATAAGTACATTTATTTATTAAATGTTGCATACCTAGTAACAACTTATTTCAATTATAACTAGAAGGATAAACCAAAAACAGCGTGAGCAGTAAGTATAATCTCGTGCACAATAGTTTCGTGCTTACTGTCGACTAATCAGTAGAAGCAGGTATTGCGCCTTTTACTTACTATATATTTAGGCGACGAATATAGGAAAATAGGACGGTCCAATCTTCTAGACGAATGTGTAAACTTGCAGTAGTGAAGCTGACATCATATAAAATCTCGACAATGCGACTTCAACACTAACTCGCTCTATATAATATATAAACCGAGTCTGTAAAGGATACCGACAATAGAATTTCGAATAGAAGTCGTTTGGTGAAATCGCAGTCGAAGTGATGAATAGCTTGCATAGTAGACACCAATAGTATATTTTGTGTCATAATAGTTTACATTTTATGCAGGACAATGACAGAAAATTAAGGAACTTCCTTGGAAAAAACCGGAAAATTCAAGCATACTCTTATTCAAAATGGCTAATTTCATTTATTACTCGGGGTAATAGTTTGACAAACTCAATCGAATGAAAAATACTTATTTCAAGTGTTTAATGACAAAACTTGGTTTAGTTTGTGCAACTCGTTATTAGTAGTTAGTAATGCCATTGGATAATTAACGAATTCCTCGACAGTTAATAATCAAAAATTTATTCCCTCTACTTCAAAAAAGGGAAAGCCATCTACTTTGCTTAAAATGATTTTACTATTTGTGTAAAGAACTACAAACTGTTGCTAGATTATGGATGCTATGTCATTTTTAAAAGTCCGCTCTACTTCCAATAACAAAAAATATATTGATTGGTCCAATCTTGTATGAATTTACAATCATATCATTGTATTGATAGGTTGAGATGCTCAATAAATGCGGAATTTTTTTTAAAAAAATGCAGTGCCATCATTAGCTTGTGTCTACGACTTGTGTTGAATTATGGACCGATGAAGGATACATACTAAGTTACTCAAAATATTTTATTCAAAAATATAGTTGGGATAAATCATGAGTAGTCACAACACAGATCAGATTATTTTGAATAAACTAGTTCCGCACGATCAATTTTATTCTGTGCACAAGATCTCCTGGAATTTATTAAATTTTCCTATAAATTGGGCTGGCTCTCATGAATTAATAAAAGCAAGGATTTAAATAACTTATGAGTTTAATTAAGTATTCGGGGTGTAATACGCATATGAAATCAATACAAATGAAAAATATATCTCATTTAAAACAAATCGAATATGAAAAAGCACAAAATCAGTTTTGTTGTTTTTCCGAATAATGAAATAGACCCAAAAATTTCCAAGGAGTAAACATCACAGTTGGCTAATATAATAATTTTTTATTTAGCAACGTTATAATTTAATTATAAATAATGATCTAACTTCAAAATAAATTTCGCCTAAAGATGAAGAGACGAACGTTTGGATATTAAGTACTACATAGGCACCAAAAACCACGCTATAATACCTAACATAAACTTAAGCCACAATAATAGATTTACTTTTAATCGAAGTCGTGAACTTGTTATAAACACTTGCTCTATTATATACATTAATTCTTCAGTATAAACTAAGCATTATATAATGTCGAAAAGGCAATACATCCAGTAGACCGGTTTCGTCCTTTTTGGGAACTCCTCAGAAAAAACAAAAAAATGATTCTAAAAAATGTCGAAAAAAATAAAACAAAGAATTTTCTAAAAATTACTCCAACACATTCTTTCACATAAGTCATTTCTTTAAGAAAAGGGAGAATTTTCAAACTTCCATTTAAATTATTAATTTAAAAAGGTATGATGAATTCTTAACTCCTATAGTGTTTGACAAAGAATAAGAGATTTATTTGTATTGTTTTAGTAAAGCGAATGGCATAATATTTATTAAACTAGTTTATTACTCCGACTTGGTACATGTTTTAAAATAGCTATTCGAATGGTCAAATCAACCGATGAATAGCTGCAGTTGGCCTTTGCACTCTTAAACCAGGCCACCTTAGTATTGACGAGTTTTTTTAAAATATACAATGATCATACATATATGGTGTAAGATGACATAAGTTCTACGCCTTTGTGCCTTCGCGAAACTTTTTAATAAATGGTTTCAAAATAAGCTGAAGCAAATTGGTAGGATTCGTATAAAAATTGAATTGCATATCATGTAAAAGGCAAATTTGGCTAAAAAAGTAATATAAAATGCACATGACAATTCATCCTGCAGCATAACACACATTGGTTTTTTTCTTTTGATTATTGTTGGACAGTTTACTGTCGTGCCATAAGGAATACGATAAAGATTCATAACGCATAAATATACAAAACTAATTCTATAAAATAGGATTGGTGACTGGAGAGAGTGCAAAAATCCTAATTTAAAAAATAAAATATTATATAACTTTGCAAAATTCAAAACACATTAGTTCATGAACAACAAAAGTATTTTCTAAGAAAAACAGTGGCATATATCTAATACTTCTGGTTTTAATTTATTGACCTGTCAAGCGAGTTTTTAAACTCTTGAACATTTTATCCTGACTACTATAAGTAGGTAAGTTTTATTTTAAGTTACAATTTTAGTCACGTTCATAAATAGACACCGAATATAAAACTAAAACCTATTTGCCAAAATAAATGTGCAAATGGTGACTTTGTTTTTTAGCATGGTGTGTTCTAATTAAGCGCGAGAATTGGTGCAAAGAATTGACAATAACCATAATTTTATGCGACATAACGAATGTGTCATCAGCATATTTTATTATTTATGCATAAATTTAATGTAGGAAATAAATGGCAGCGAAAAAAAGATTTAAAAAATCAGAAGTTCAGATTTTTTAATCCAACCATCACCATGTACGTCCTAGGCTGGCTGCCTTGCCGGATGTAAATGTATCTACTTTGATACGGTTCAAGATGACGAAATCGGCACTTGTCTACCAAATTCAATAGGGGTTTCCTTTAAAGATAATTTAGTTTTAATATTATCATTTATTTTGCTTGTGATGGACGCATTTTATTGACGACTGCAAATAAACTGATCCAATTCAGGAAAGTGTGCTGGGCGTAAAAAATATAGACAGTCTTTTTCGAAATTAAGCAGAACGCAGACAGACCGAAAATATATTTCATTTGATGACCTTTAATTTGACGTTCCGAGACATCATGGGGCAGTCACCTTAATGAAAAAATACCTACATTGTGAGAAAAATTTCGATTTGATCGTTGTCAAAATTAGCCATGGAAAAGATTTCTTGCCATAAGGTGTTATATTATACAAGATGAACAGTTTCTTAGAAAGATCAGATTGATCCCCATTTCCAAGTACGCGTCTGTTTTGTCTTTGATCAGGCTGGGTGCGTATTCGTCCATTTCTTTCGAAGACTGCAATGTCGTTCATGTTAACCACTGGCAAAAATGCGTGAACTAATTTCCGTTGACTGGTAACATTTCGGAACGGAATTTTCTGTTCCATCAACAGGCTTCTAATCACACACACACACACACACACACAGAGAGAGAGAGAGAGAGAGTCAAAATTCTCACAATAGCATATTTAAGCAAATGTGAACATTTTGACTGCGTGTGTGTTTAGATGCCTGTGGATGGAGCGGGAAATGCCGTTCCGAAACCTAGCCAGTCAAAGCTAACTAGGCTGTACCTCATTTCCAGTGGTTAGTATGAACGATTTTGAAGCCTTCGGAAGAAAGGGACGAATAGGCACCCCGCTAGATCGCAAACAAAACAGATGCGTACTTGGAAATGAGGATCAATCGGATCTTTGTGAAACTGATGGTGCAAAGCCACGACTCGCTGACGCAAATAGTGATGATTCAACATACGAGGCTGGCACTCGGAAAACATTCAGAGGATAGTCTCTTAGAAAATTAAGCGACGCTCTGTTGGTTATTTTCTCTTCCTGAAAAAAAAACTTTCCCTATCTCAAATTTGCGCATTGGGCAAAGTTGCTCAGACCTCCTCAAGTGTGGTCAACAGCATAGATTATAAGGTAAGACAAACGTATTTTTGAATATTTTTGAAGCACCAGAGAGGTGCAAAATAGGTTCAGAGTGGCAGTTATTTCTACAAATACGGGCTGAGGAATCAAAGAAATATGATTTTTTGTTTAATGTTTCTTTTTACTCCGGCTTTCTTGAAAATGATTCTTCATAGTATTTTAAACGCCAACGATTTAAGCCTGTTTCAAAACTGCCAAATATCAATAGTTTCGAACGTCTATTGCGAAAAATTAAAACTAATCTGCGAATGAATACATTGAATTGGCCTACACATATGCTTCCAGCTTGGAGACTGACGCGTAAAGTTCAAAGTAGCTGGTTTCACTCTCCAAGTATTCCATTGATAACACGGCCGATGAACAATAATCATATATTTCACAGGGGAACGTGATGCTGCGATATATTTTTGAGGTGACTGTATCAAATTTAGTAATTGAATTGCCACAAATTTTAATTTTTCCGCTTAAATTTGGCAGATTTTTTTCAAGTCGCGACAATTTTTTTTGCTTATCCTTTAATAGCTGGGTTTATTCGAACCCCAGTTATTCAAAACAGATTCAACCAATTCAAGCGTATTTTCTATACCTCATGAAATTTCATTCATACTCTACATTTTAAAGATATGGTGCTTGCCAATTAATTTCGCAGCTGGTAAAATTATTGATAGCTTAGATTCCTAGACTTTTATTAACCAGCTTCTGTATTAAACAGTTTTAATAGTACTTGTCAAACTGTTTTGTGGAGGCTAAATATATATTTGCTCAAGAAATGTTGAAAATGGTTTTTATTCGCATTTTCAAAAACGTGTAGCCTATGTCTATCTTCATTGTGTTGATATCCTTACAGGTATAATTATTATTATATATAGCGATTTGGTTTTGTAGTCGCAGTGCTAAAGTACTTACGATTGCTATCTATCGCCCTGCAACCGTCAATTGTGTTATCAGCTCGAAAGGTATTAACTTTTATTTGCATTCGCTTCGTGCTTAAGACCGACCCATCAGCCAGAGCCGGCTCTTACCAGGCCTTTTGAGTATACTTTCTTAAAACCAAGCACACAACATCAAATACACTATTGCATTTATATATTTGGTCTCCGCAGCAAGTAATATATAAATTTGAAATGGACAATCATAAAAATATATTCCCGCATATAAATATACAGAATTGCATACATGCATTCACACATATTCGATTGGAAAGTAATAAAACAAAAGTACAATTGTAACTAAAATGATGTATTACACCTACGTAGGTACATGAAACCATTCATAAATACATTTATAAATATATGAATTCATTCATATGCAAAAATATTTATGAAAATATCTAGATATAGATGTGTGCATATATATACAAACCTGAGGATGCAGGGTTCGAATCCAGTTGATTTACTCGATAAACACAAAAAGAATGTCAATTCACATGATAACCGCATCGAACATTTATTGAAAATATATTCCTTTTTTAATCAAATAGCCTTTTGAGTTTGCAAGCTTGAAGAAAACACCAATCCCATTGTATTTAACCACTCGCCGAAAAACATAGTAAAACTACCGCCAGTCTCAACGACTGAGGCGTTTCGACCTTTCATGATAATCATCAGAGTACGACGGAAAACTGACTAGGAGGATCAAAACCGCATTAAATATATATATATATATATATATATATATATATATATATGGAAAACAAAGAATTGTTACCACCACCCGCGCAATCAATTATTGTTTAATTGTATAGCCTTTTGAGATTTAGTTATGTCTTCCTCTATAATATCCAATTGTAAATAATAAATGTTAAAAATAAATAAATCAAGCAAAAAAGACCGTATAGAAAAATAAACTTATGTAAGAAAATGAACACTATTCATAAAATAACATTAAGAACATCAATGAAATTGATATAGTATTCTTTAAATACAAGAATAAATTTACACTAAACATTAATTGCCCTACGAACCAGACTGGAAATCTGAAAATAAGTGTTTTGTATATATATATATATATATATATATATATATATATATATATATATATATATATATATATATATATATATAAGAATAAAATGACGGGTAAACTGACAGTAGAGCTCTGCACATACAAGAATAAAATTAATCTGATCTTAGTTAAGCTACATATAATGTCGTTTGCCTACGAACATTACACAGTATATTTCTTATTAGGACGAAAATAAACATTAAAAACAAAGTGGATAATAGCCATTAATTTGAAGACTATTCAACCTGACTTTACAAACTTTCATTTTTATAAATCCGGGGTTTTCATTTGTTTATGTGGTCTACTAATTAAGTGTATATGCGCATGCGTCTGTGTGTTTCTGTGTGCGTGTAAAGGCCCTTCTCGCTATATTACGAAGTGATGCCAGAGATCTGGTCATTCTTGTATTGATCGATTGAGAGCTAACCAACTTTTCGCGTTTTTGGCAGTTACGGATACGAATGTTGTTTTCCAGAGTGCTGCCTTTCATTTCTGTTGTTCCTCAATTTTGTAGTATACACTTGGTAACAGCCCGGGTGTGTGCGGATTACAGTGTTGAATGCTCACATTTTTTGAAATTTCTCTCGCCGTATGTGCAATTTTTTTTCCTTTTCAGTCAGTTGCCAATCCGATCGACTTAAACGAACATTGGTTGCACGGGTGGTGATAACAATTATTATAATCAAGGTTGCGGTCTTGATATAAACACCTGACCGATTAATTGCTTACATATGTCAGTATAAACTAAGCAACTGTATAGTGTAGAAAAGGTACTATCCAGTAGACCGATTGTCCTTATTGGGAACTTCATCATGTACTGGTATGACTTGCCATACGGGACAGGACTCGAACCTTGGGCACGTCTGCTTCGGAATCTGGTGCTCTAACCACTGAGCCATCCTGCCGCACACTACACTGCACACAATTTTCAGTTATATACTAACTAATGTAACCTGGTTAGTCTATTTTTCCTTTAGTGGAGCTCATAAGGGCATCCATTTAGACCCAAAGTTCCAACACATCCCCAATTTCTAATTACTGAACAGAAAACCACACTATATGGGAAAGAAGTATTGAAATGACCATTTGTATGATTAAACGAACATTGGTTGAAAAGGGTGGTGATAACATTTATTATAATCAAGTTTGCGGACATATGTAAGTAATTAATGGGTCAGGTGTTTATATCAAGACCGCAACCTTGATTATAATAATAATCCGATCAAAGATCCGATTTGTCACTATTTCCAATTTTGTTTTGTCTTTGATCGGGTTGACTCATTTTTACTTCAATTGGAAATGCGGTTCTATCACATCTTTGGTTACCATGACGTTTGGTGTCACTTTCCAGCACCATCATCAGGCAACACAACACTGATCACAATAGCAGATTTAAGCAAATGGTAACCACGTTCCAAAACCAACTTATTTATATATTTGACTCTAATTATTTTAATCATAGTTTGTCTCAGTAACTAAACTTCAATATAACTTTTATTTTTACAGACCAACATTACCCACCTATACTCATTCATTTTCCAAAAGCCGGCTTTAGGGGGAGAGATTGCTATCGAACCTTTTTGTTATTTGTTATAATTCGTATTGTTAATATAAAAAACATGTATCAAAATTTAAAATGCTAAAACTAAAACCTGACTATCATATACTGTATTTTATTTAAAGTTGGAATTTAATGTATTAATGGTGTGAGGTAATAAAGGCATAGCAATTAGTTCAAATATGAGCAGTAGTAACGCAGATGGATGGAGAGCACGTTATATCGACGCTTAGGGTGAACACTCAAAATATAGAAAGATAGAGTAGTTAAATTGATAACTAACGTTTTTCAAAACTATCGTAAGTAGCACATTGCGAAGTTAATCAACTATTGGAAATAATTGCATAAGAAGTCATTTGCTCATATGACTAAAATAATTCATTATATCTATATACATATATATCTAAATATACACGTAAAACCTTTATATATATATATATATATATATATATATATATATATATATATATATAAATAGAGAGAGAGAGAAAGGACCATTGATAATTATTAAATATGAATAATTTCTTAATTTATTATATATTTATTTATTACAAAAGTTAAGTCACACCCTATATAAAATATATAAAATACATGTCAATATATAAAAAACATATATATGAATATATTAAATAGTATAGACCGGGGGACCATAATCCTATATATATTTATATATATATATATATATATACTAATATATTATTTCAAATTATTATTTTATTCTTTTCTTACTGTTTTTATTTACTCAATTAATCAAATTGTATAGTTATTTATTCACACCTTATATAAATATATAAAATAATATATAAATATATAAAAACATATATATATAAATATAAGTTAAAATAAAGGGGAGTCATATATATATATATATATATATATATATATTATGTGTATTAGAATTTTAATAATCTATTTATAGGTCCTATCCTTATTATCCGGGTAACACCCACGGGGGGCTCCTTCTAATTCTAAATATGGTAGTTATTAACCATGAATATCTCCTATGACTAACGTATTATACATTTATTAAGATATTCTTAATTTACATAAATATAGAAATAAAAGTGATAATGTAAATAAATAAAACCTAATAAAATTTATTTTATTAACCCAGCAACAAAAAAGTATACCGTCACCACCGGAACACTTTATTGATAAAATAGTATATAGGAAATTGATATATAATAGATTATAAACCAGGGTTTTTATAAAGGCCCGGCCTTTACTTAGGTTCCCACTTAATCCATATACCCGTATTCAATATTTTCGACTATAGGAAAATGCCTCCCATTATTAAATATTATTCCAATGATTTACCGATGTTACATTTCATTACAACTTTCCCGATTTTTATAATTGACTCCTCTACCTCCGTCCGTTACTCCGCTGCGGCGGCTAACGCGATGCGTTTATTATCCTCCCGTTTATTTTTACGACTCGTTTCCCCTTCGAACCCCTACTAGGTCCGACCTTGAATGTCCATATTTGCAGGCTACTATTACCCCACGAACCCCTTATATTCGTCCCATAAGGCCTCGAGATTCCGTAAGGTATCGTATATAACCGGAGGGTTCTACTCTCTTTGGTTAGGTAGTTTTATCGTCTAAGGGTTTTTATCGTCTAAAAACTGTTCTATTTAGTTGTTATTATTCTATTTTCCCGCTCACTCTAGAATCAGGTAAATTACTACATTAATTCCGCCCCGGTCTCGTCTCCCGTTTCCTTACTTTTGTTTATATTATTACAATTCCCGTAAATATCCATCCATCTATTATACCCGACGGATAGCTATTTAGTTTGAATATTTTTTAATCTCTCTCACTTCTGTTTTCTATATCCACTATTTAAGACTTCTAATATCATGGATTTAAGAATATTTTCATCCATATGCGCTTTGGATAAGAAATTAAGAGTAGTCCTGAATAAGTCTTCTTCTTCTAAAATTTTCCAATTGGAATTATCTGTTTATTTTTCACACATCCAAAAAAGGGTAATTCATCATTATTCTCTTTTCCAATGTAAACTTTAATTCACCTAATTGGTTGGCTAATTCGAGGAATTTATTTAACTCATATTATCCCCATGATTCCAAATTATAAACATATTTCATCCAGGAATTCCAAGATACAAGTTTGGCTTAAGAGGAGATTTTAACAACAGATTTTTTTCAAAATAGTGCATAAAAATATTAGCAACCGGGACTGATAGTGGTTGTCCCATAGGGACACCTTTTAACTTGTTTATAAAATTCATTTCTGAACTTAAAGTAGGTGGAGGACATACAAATATTTAAAATTTCCATAAGGCAGATAAAGGTGGTGCAACGGTACTTATGAACCGGTCAGATTATGAATTGAAAGTGTATGAACAATTAAATAATTTAGAGGTCTATAATAAAATAAATAAAGATCCATCTGATAAGTTACAAGGACAAGTTAAGACTATAATTAATAGAATGATTGAGTCGAAGGAATTAGAACCAGGACTTGGGAATTCATTAATACAACGCACACAGTCCCTCCGAGAGTTTATGGTCTAGCAAAGATTCATAAACAGGGGAATCCACTTAGATTAATCGTTAATGTACAAAACTCACCAACGTATAGATTGTCGAAATTTCTATGCAACAGAATTAGAAAATATACTTATTTCTTTAGATTATACTTTAAAAAATACATATCATTTTATTGACATTATTAGTAGATGATAATGATAGAATGGCTAGCCTGGACGTTGTATCGATGTATACTAATGTCCCGGTACAAGCAGCATTAGAAAGTGTGAAGCGTTGTTTAACAGAGTTCCCAGAGATAATAGAAGGTAGTAAAATGATGTTAAGTAGTATTATGGAAATTTTAAAATATTTGTATGTCCTCCACCTACTTTAAGTTCAGAAATGAATTTTATAAACAAGTTAAAGGTGTCCCTATGGGACAACCACCATCAGTCCCGGTTGCTAATATTTTTATGCACTATTTGAAAAAATCTGTTGTTAAAATCTCCTTCTAAGCCAAACTTGTATGTAAGATTCCTGGATGATATGTTTATAATTTGGAATCATGGGGATAATGAGTTAAATAAATTCCTCGAATTAGCCAACCAATTAGGTGAATTAAAAGTTACATTGGAAAAAAGAGAATAATGATGAATTACCCTTTTTGATGTGAAAGTAAAACGGAATGGTTCCAGATTGAAAGAGATATTTTTAGAAAAGAGACTTATTCAGGACTACTTCTTTAATTTCTTATCAAATCACCCATATGGAATGAAAATAGGCATTCTTAAATCCATGATATTAAGAAGCCCGAATAGTGGATATAGAAAATAGAGATAAGGAAATGAGGAGATTAAAAGAAATATTCAAACTAAATAGCTATCCGTCAAGTATAATAGATAGATTAATAGAGCAGATGTTACAGAGATTTAACAATAATATAATAAACAAAGTAAGGAAGGAAACGGAACCGAGAAGCACAAAATTATGGTATTACCTGATTCTAAATTGAGCAGGAAAATTAGAATAATAGCAGCTAAATACAATATTAAAACAGTTTTAAGACAATCGCTTACTATAGGCAATAAACTACCTAACCAAAAAGAAAGAGTAGAACCTCGAGACATCAGGAGTATATGATACCTTGCAAAGAATGTAATCTCAGGTATATAGGCGAAACCATGGACCTATAAAGGTTCGTAGAGGTGAACATAAGACAGCCTGCAAATATGGACACATTCAAAGATCAGACCTAGCTAGGCATTCGAAGGGAAACGGGTCATGAAATAGACTGGGAAGGATGTAAACGCATCGCGTTATGCAACCGCAACAGATTAACTAGACTAATTAGAGAGTCAATTGAAATAAAATCAGGAAAAGGTGTAATGAATGTAACATTTGGTAGAAAAATCATTGGGCCCAATATTTAATGAAGCATTTTCTATGGTCAGAAAACGTGAGGCTGCGGAACATGAATTAAGTGGGAACCCAAGTAAAAAACCTCGCTTATAGAAAACTGGTTGCGAATGATCTGTACTAATATCAATTTCCATATACTTATTTTTATCAATAAAAATGTTCCAAAAGACGGTATACTGATTTAGCAAGGGTTAGTAGATAGAACATTAGATAAGACACATTTGATTTACATTATCGCTTATATTTTCTATATTTATGTAAGGTAGGAATATCTTAAATAAATGTATATAATACGTTAGCTTGCGAGAAGATATCTATGAGTTAATAGCTACCATGTATCCTCTTTAAGAGGAAACCAAATGTGATAGATAGACGGATATATAGATAGGCTTATGGGTAGATTGATAGTTTATTCTATACACATAATATATATATATATATATATATATATATGACTCACACTGTTGCTTATATTTATATATATGTTTTTTTATACACACATATTTATATGTATTTTATATATTTATATAAGGTGTGAATAATAAATATACAATTTGATTTAATTATAAATAAAAAAACAGTAAGAAAAGAATAAAATAATAATTTGAAATATGCAAACTTATATATATATATATATATATATATATATATATATATATATATATATATATATAAATATATATAGGATTATGGATGTTGGTCTCATACTGTTGTTTATATTCATATATATGTTTCTATACATATTGACATGTATTTTATATATTGATATAAGGTGTGACTAACGTAATAAATAAATATATAATAAGAATAGAAATTATTCATATTTAATAATTATCAATGGTCTTTTTCTCTCTCTATTTATATATATATATATATATATATATATATATATATATATATAAAGGTTTTACGATATTATATTTAGATATATATATGTATATAGATATAATGAATTATTTTAGTCATATGAGCAAATATTCTTATGCAATTATTTCCACAGTTGATTAACTTCGCAATGTGCTTACGATTAGTTTTTTGAAAAACGTTAGTTGTCCAGCTATCTCTATTTTTCTCTTTTAATCGTTCACCTAAGCGTCGATACATAACATTCACTCTCCATCCATCTGCGTTACTTGTTGCCCATATTTGAACCACTTGTTGCTATGTGCGCAATACCCCACACACCATTGTATACATTAGAATTCTCGTTTAAATAAAATACAGTATATGATAGTCAAGGTTTTAGTTTTAGCATTTTTAAATTTGATTACCGTGACATAGTAGCAATACAGTTATAACAAATAACAAAAGGTTCGATACTGTCTCTCTCCCCCTAAAATATTCAGCATACGAGATGAGATGAGTATAGGTAGAGGTAATGATTGGTCTACTAATTATAAAAAAGTTATATATTGAGTTTAGTTACTGAGACAAATTCCTATGATTAAAATAGTGTTGAGTCAAATATATATAAATAGAGCGGTTCTGGAACGAGGTTACCACATTTGCTTAAATCTGCTATTGTGATCAGTGTTGTGTTGCCTGATGATGGTGCTGGAAAGTAGGCACCGAAACGTCGCCAGTAAACAAAGATGTGATAGAACCGGGTATTTCCAATTGAAGTAAAAATGAGTCAACCCGATCAAAGACAAAACAAAATTGGAAATAGTGACAAATCGGATCTTTGTGTAACTGCCCGTGTACAGCTATTACCCGCGTACGCAAAACGCGGCATTGATAACCTGAATGCTTACACACCGCAAAATATTGAGTTCAAATCCGATCAAATGTTTGTTGAGTCTGGTCAAGTGGGTGTTTGGCTTTGCGCAGATGCCTGTAAATTTTTGTTGGGTTTTTTTAATTCGTGGCCATACGATTAAAACATCATGTTGATGAAACTTTTGAATATTCAGGCCAGGTGCTTGTTGTCTGATAAAAAGGGCCTCATAAATAAATAATAATATTTCTGATTTTGCTTTATGTAGAATTGAGAAATTGGTCAAATTGACTGGGTGCCCCGTTTACAATATATGATAGAAGGTTGCTAATTTTCCAGATGGTGCCAAGCTTTTTTCACTCAACTTATGCGCCAAAATTTGCTGGTTGCTGTTGTTCAATTACTTCTTTATGAGTCCAATATAATTTTACCGCACACACATGAGAATTCGTAGACCATGTAAGATTTGGTGAAAATTGGCAATTTATGATGACTCTCTGTGTGCTAAATGTGATATTAACTTTAACACTGGGGCAATTCTCCTTAGTTATTCTATTCAGCCGACGTGCAATTATTGAGGTTGGTACGTCGCATCTAAATGGTAAGTTTAAGAAAACCTGATATGGTCTGATGTTGACATTAATGAACCGCTCTGGGTAGTTATTCAATAGAAAACTCTTTCTCAGGAAGCCCAGTTCTTCCTCGATCTTGTACTCAGAGCAGATCTTCTTGATTCAGTTTGATAGTTTGCTAACTAAGTTGCTTTCCTGAGGTTTTGGCCCACTTCTGTTGTATTGAATGTATTTCATGGTAAAAGTGGATTTTCTTTTAGAGGCGACAAACCGGCCTTAATGATTGCACGGCGGTAAAATAGAAACACGAAGAAGAATTTTGCCAGTGTGAAAGTTAGTTTCCAATTTAGCAATAATAGAGAATCATGAGGTTGGATGACAAAGATAAATTGCCACCTTTGCGAATCATTCATAGTCTACAAATTCTCATGTATGTGCGGTAAAATTATATTGCACGCAAATGATCAATATTGAAGCAATTGATCAACAGAATCCAGCAACATTTTCCGAAAAAATTGATAAAAGTACTTGGCACCTACACGAAAATCAGCTATTTCTTGTCAAAAATTGGAAACGGGCGTCCAAAAATTTGGCCAATTTCTCAATTCTACACAAAGCTAAATGAGAAAATCCATTTTTATATATGAGGCCTTTTATGTAAAACAAAAATAACCCTGGATTAAACTTGCAAAACCTTCATCAACATGATATTCTAATCGACTCGTTACGAATCACAAAACCAGCAACAATTTTCCAGTATGCAGGCGAGGCCAAATACCCTCTCGACCATACTCAAACAATATTCGATCGGAATGTCGACAAACTGAAGGGGAAAAACAGCTGCACATACAGCAATAGAAATTGAAAAGAAATATGAGCATTCAACACTGCAATCCGCATACACTGTGCTGTTATCAAGTGGACGGAACAAATTTGAGTAACAAAGTGAAACTAAAGACAAAACTCGAGAAAATAACAATCGTGCACGTACCAGCTAAAAGCGCAAAAAGTTGGTTAACTCCCAATCCATCAATACAAGAATGAATATATCTCAGACATCACTTTGCAACATATCGAGAAAGACCTGTACACGAAAACAGGCACATGCGCATATATGACTTCTTTTCAGCCCAAACAAGAGATAGAAGTAAAACCGTGACAGTACCAGTTACGCCCAGATAATCAAATGACAACTCACGATGTATATAAATGAAATATTGCAAATGAAAAGTTTAGCAGTCACAAAATAAATGGCCACATCCACTTGGTCATCAATGTGTTTTTCTTCCTATTCAAAAAATATATATTAGCTAAAAAATTCATATTCAAAAATAACAAGTGCACGTACTTACTGACATATGTGTAAATAATACAACATCGCAAGCTCCCATAGATACATACACGTAAAATATTAGGGAAATCATTCAAACATACATATACAAATATTAAAAAACTAATATATATATATATATATATATATATATATATATATATATATATATATATATATATATATATATATATATATGCCTTCAACCACAATTTCATACACGCATAAAAAGATGGTATATATGCATAAAATATAAAAAATCAAAACATTTTTTTCGCAAAATATATATATGAATATACCACATACGCAAGCAAAAATTACAAATACTTTGATTCCACGTGAAGGCTCAATGTTCATAAAATACATAAAAATACCAATTTATACCCATGTGTAATTTCGAAAATACATAAAAACATGCGCTTATATCATTTATGTATTTAACAACATACACATTAACTACATCCGTTAATACATAATGAAGTTTTACAATAATCTGGCGTTCAAACATCATACTTTACATATATCCAGATATATTTATAAATTTATTAACGATCATCTGACTGAAAAGCCTGATTATATTAACAGTAGAATAAAATCAATAAACGTTCTTTTCATGTTGCACGAAATTAATATTAAGTCAGAAATGGTAATAGAATATTCCAAGTGCTTATTGACATGGTCATAAGTAATTTTTTTAAATGTAGCACTTGAAAATATGATAATCAAAATAGCACGACCTTTGATTCAAAAATAATGTATATATTAAACAGAATTATGATTGTGTACCTTTATTAACGTGTAACTTATATTCAATCAAAAAAGAGTTTCAAAATGAATGTTTAACACACATTCCTCGTGCAAACAACAGGCAGCCTGAACAAGGCCGAATTAGTTTCCGTTTATAAGAAGTGATGAATTAAATAGATCAAAAACGACTGTGCTACAGAACTTAATTTACTTACGAACAAAGAGACTATTCTCTGTTTCAAATTATTAATGTGTTAGACTAAAAATATTGTTTTTTTTTATTCAAGAATATATATGTCACTAAAAACGACTGAGCAATTTATATATATATATATATATATATATATATATATATATATATATATATATATATATATATATATATATATGTATATATATATATGTAAATGGCCATTATCCACTTTGCTATTGATGTGTTTTTTCTTTTCCTTATTGGAAATATACTATGTAATATATATATATATATATATATATATATATATATATAT
Organism: Eudiplozoon nipponicum; assembly: GCA_029291075.1. Classification (NCBI taxonomy): domain Eukaryota; kingdom Metazoa; phylum Platyhelminthes; class Monogenea; order Mazocraeidea; family Diplozoidae; genus Eudiplozoon; species Eudiplozoon nipponicum. Next base: position 29,703 of record JAQBSW010003554.1, read on the forward strand.
ATATATATATATATATATATATATATTACACAGTATATTCCATTTATATACATTCTGTCACATTTACTATGTTGGTGGCAACAAATCTGACTCGGTTTTACATATATTTCTTGTTTGGGCTGATAAGTAAGTGTGTATGAGTATGTGTCTGTGTGTGCGCCTGTTTGCACATAAAGGTCTTTTCGCTGTTTTTCAAAGTGATGTCTGAAATTGGTCATTCTGTGTATTGATGGCTTGAGAGTTCACCATCTGTTCGCATTGATAGCTGTCGTGTACGAATGTTATTTTCTCTGATTATCGCCTATCGTTTCCACTTGTTTCTTATTTTTCTTTACCCCATTTAACAACAGCGCAGGTGTTGATTGCAGTGTTGAATACCCATATTGTTTCAAAATTTCTGTGTCCGTGTGTGCAGCTGCCTTTTCCCCTTCAGTTTTTTGCCAATCCGATCGAACATTGGTTGCGCAGGTTGTGATAACAATTATTATAATCAAAAGTGCCGTCTTGATATAAACACCTGACCCATTAATTACTTACATATGTCACGATAAACTAAGAATTGTATAGTGTAGTATTTCCATTCAAATGCAAAGTGCACATTTTTCACATGCTAATATGAGGTCTTTGTTATCATTGGTGTCCACAGGAAAATCGTAAAACTCATTTCTTAATCAGGTCCAGTGGAACGCTCGTAAATAAGGATGAGGCGTCAAGCAAGACCATTTTGATGTAGAATGTTTTCCTCATTCAGTTCATCGGCTAACTTGAAGGAGTTCTTGATAGTGTTTGCGTTTATTATATTTCGTATTGGTTGAAGTAATTTGCAAAGAAACTTAGTTGGTTTATGTTGCAGGCACACATCATTGGCATAGCAATGCTGCATCGAGAGAGCTCCTGAAGCTCTCACAACTTTATGAGTTTATGGTTTTCCGTACAACCTTGCTGTGTTTGTTCCGATTGGTTTTGCCTTTTGGATCTCTTCTATGCGTTTTGATCTAATATCGGAATCATCCATCGATGATAAGACGTGTCTTTCAATCTTTTTCAGAATTGCATTTATTCTTGATTTGATATTTTTTTAATCATCTATCTGTTTGATGTATTGTTTAAATTTGGATTGATGATTTACAATCTCGTTCATGGACCTTCTATAAGCGCCAGCTTAAAGTTTAGCACTTCCTGATCTTTTGTCGGGTTTGACAAGTTGTATGGATTTGTCTGATTGTATTTTTCGGAGTTCGTCTTTGTGCATTTTTGCGATGATTTTGCTGACTATGAATTCCTTCTTGTATTGTTCTAGTGCGCTAACTATCCCAACTTTCAGTCCTTGTCTGTGAAGCTGTGCTTTCGTTAAGTCATTTATAAATTTTCCGTTCCAGCCTGAATGTTAATAATGTCGCCCGCTTGTGATCTCTGACTATAGAATTTTGCTCCGAAGGAGAGTAATTCTTTCTGGTGTTTTGACAAGATAACATTTGAATAATTGTGAATATATGCGTCTGGGTCTGTAGGAAATTTCGATTGTGTGGGGAATTTGGCCAATTTCTCAATTCTACACAAAGCTAAATGAGAAAATCCATTTTTATATATGAGGCCTTTTATGTAAAACAAAAATAACCCTGGATTAAATATTCAAAAGTTTCATCAACATGATATTCTAATCGACTGGCCACGAATCACAAAACCAGCAACAATTTTCCAGTATGCAGGCGAGGCCAAATACCCTCTCGACCATACCAAAACAATATTCGATCGGAATGTCGACAAACTGAAGGGGAAAACAGTTGCACATACAGCAATAGAAATTGAAAAGAAATATGAGACCAACACTGCAATCCGCATACACTGTGCTGTTATCAAGTGGACGGAACAAATTTGAGTAACAAAGTGAAACTAAAGACAAAACTCGAGAAAATAACAATCGTGCACGTACCAGCTAAAAGCGCAAAAAGTTGGTTAACTCCCAATCCATCAATACAAGAATGAATATATCTCAGACATCACTTTGCAACATATCGAGAAAGACCTGTACACGAAAACAGGCACATGCGCATATATGACTTCTTTTCAGCCCAAACAAGAGATAGAAGTAAAACCGTGACAGACCAGTTGCCACCCAGATAATCAAATGACAACTCACGATGTATATAAATGAAATATTGCAAAATGAAGTTTAGCAGTCACAAAATAAATGGCCATTATCCACTTGGTCATCAATGTGTTTTTCTTCCTATTCAAAAAATATATATTAGCTAAAAAATTCATATTCAAAAATAACAAGTACAAATACTCGACATATGTGTAAATAATACAACATCGCAAGCTCCCATAGATACATACACGTAAAATATTAGGAAATCATTCAAACATACATATACAAATATTAAAAACTAATATATATATATATATATATATATATATATATATATATATATATATATATATGCCTTCAACCACAATTTCATACACGCATAAAAAGATGGTATATATGCATAAAATATAAAAAATCAAAACATTTTTTTCGCAAAAATATATATATGAATATACCACATACGCAAGCAAAATTACAAATACTTGATTCCACGTGAAGGCTCACGTTCATAAAATACATAAAAATACCAATTTATACCCATGTGTAATTTCGAAAATACATAAAAACATGCTTATATCATTCATAAAAGTATTCATACACATACACATTACCCTATATCCGTTAATACATAAATGGAAGCTTTCATACACACCCAAGTTCAAACATTCATAATTCCGTGCATATATCCAGACATATTCACAAAATTTCATGTTATTAATCGATCATCTGACTGAAAGCCTGATTATAGCCAGTTGAAGTGAATAAAATCAATAAACGTTCTTTTCATGTTGCACGAAATTAATATTAAGTCAGAAATGGTAATAGAATATTCCAAGTGCTTATTGACATGGTCATAAGTATTTTTTTTAAATGTAGCACTTGAAAATATGATAATCAAAATAGCACGACCTTTTGATTCAAAATAATGTATATATTAAACAGAATTATGATTGTGTACCTTTATTAACGTGTAACTTATATTCAATCAAAAAAGAGTTTCAAAATGAATGTTTAACACATTCCTCGTGCAACAAATAGCAAGTCTGAACAAGGCCGAATTAGTTTCCCGTTTATAAGAAGTATGAATTAAATAGATCAAAAACGACTGTGCTGCAGAACTTAATTTACTTACGAACAAAGAGACTATTCTCTGTTTCAAATTATTAATGTGTTAGAATTAAAAATATTGTTTTTTTTTATTCAATATATATGTCACTAAAAACGACCGAGCAATTTATATATATATATATATATATATATATATATATATATATATATATATATATATATATATATATATGTATATATATATATGTAAATGGCCATTATCCACTTTGCTATTGATGTGTTTTTCTTCCTTATTGGAAATATACTACGTAATATATATATATATATATATATATATATATATATATATATATATATATATATATATATATATATATATATATATTACACAGTATATTCCATTTATATACATTCTGTCAAGGATTATGTTGGTGGCAACAAATCTGACTCGGTTTTACATATATTTCTTGTTTGGGCTGATAAGTAAGTGTGTATGAGTTTGTGTCGGTGTGTGCGCCTGTTTGCACATAAAGGTCTTTCTCGCTGTTTTTCAAAGTGATGTCTGAAATCTGGTCATTCTGTTTATTGATGGCTTGAGAGTTCACCATCTGTTCGCATTGATAGCTGTCGCGTGTACGAATGTTATTTTTCTGATTATAGCCTATCGTTTCCACTTGTTTCGTATTTTTCTTTACCCCATTTAACAACAGCGCAGGTGTTGATTGCAGTGTTGAATACCCATATTGTTTCAAAATTTCTGTGTCCGTGTGTGCAGCTGCCTTTTCCTTCAGTTTTTTGCCAATCCGATCGAACATTGGTTGCGCGGGTTGTGATAACAATTATTATAATCAAAAGTGCCGTCTTGATATAAACACCCGACCCATTAATTACTTACATATGTCACGATAAACTAAGAATTGTATAGTGTAGTATTTCCATTCAAATGCAAAGTGCACATTTTTCACATGCTAATATGAGGTCTTTGTTATCATTGGTGTCCACAGGAAAATCGTAAAACTCATTTCTTAATCAGGTCCAGTGGAACGCTCGTAAATAAGGATGAGGCGTCAAGCAAGACCATTTTATTCTGTAGAATGTTTTCCTCATTCAGTTCATCGGCTAACTTGAAGGAGTTCTTGATAGTGTTTGCGTTTATTATATTTCGTATTGGTTGAAGTAATTTGCAAAGAAACTTAGTTGGTTTATGTTGCAGGGCATTGATCATTGGCATAAGGGGCCGCATCGAGAGAGCTCCTGAAGCTCTCACAACTTTATGAGTTTATGGTTTTCCGTACAACCTTGCTGTGTTTGTTCCGATTGGTTTTGCCTTTTGATCTCTTCATGCGTTTTGATTCCACATCGGAATCATCCATCGATGATAAGACGTGTCTTTCAATCTTTTTCAGAATTGCATTTATTCTTGATTTGATATTTTTTTAATCATCTATCTGTTTGATGTATTGTTTAAATTTGGATTGATGATTTACAATCTTGTTCATGACCTTTCTATAAGCGCCAGCTTAAAGTTTAGCACTTCCTGATCTTTTGTCGGGTTTGACAAGTTGTATGGATTTGTCTGATTGTATTTTTCGGAGTTCGTCTTTGTGCATTTTTGCGATGATTTTGCTGACTATGAATTCCTTCTTGTATTGTTCTAGTGCGCTAACTATCTCAACTTTCAGTCCTTGTCTGTGAAGCTGTGTCTTTCGTTAAGTCATTTTATAAATTTTCCGTTCCAGCCTGAATGTTAATAATGTCGCGTTCGCTTAGATCCCTCTGGACTATGCAGAATTTTGCTCCGAAGGAGAGTAATTCTTTCTGGTGTTTTGACAAGATAACATTTGAATAATTGTGAATATATGCGTCTGGGTCTGTAGGAAATTTCGATTGTGTGGGGAATTTGTCCAGATCCTTCGTTAGGTCCTAAGTTTCTTTGCCAGCTGTAATTTTCATCAACGTTTCTATCTTCATTGTAAAAGCAGTATATTCGTTGTCATTCTTTCTTGCAAGTTGGCAACCCAGTGATTGAATGATTCTCTCAGCATCTTGCGGTTTTGATTGGTTGTCCTCAATGACATTAGGCAATAAACGGTTTATAAGATGATTCGACGATTTCAGGTTATTTCTCCTGCACTGCTTGAGGAATTGTTTTGGCGCAATATTTGATTGCAAACACGATTTGAAGAACTTAATTCTATCCAGAAATTTGTCACTCACACAATTAGTTCCTTACGGGTAAAAAGCTGACCCCGCTCTTTAATAATATTTATTATGTAAATTGCCTTCGAAAATTAAATACTATAATTCGAATTATGAAGAAGAAACACATTAATGGCAAATTGGATAATGGCCACTTATTTAGAGAATACTAAACATCACTTTAAAATCGTTCATTTGATTATGTGGGTGGTAACACCTGTTACTCCAGTAAATCCAAACACTCTGGTCTTGATCGATATCAGTTATCACATTTCGCGGTAAGCATGACATCATTCAATTCAATATATTGTAAGTTAAATACTGTTTGTTGCGGAGAACTAATATATGCAAGTATGTATTAGGTGTTACGAACCTAGTAACAAATTAATTCAGTTGTGACCAGAAGGATAAGCCAAAGGCAGCATGAACGGAAAGTATAATCTCATGCACATTCGTTTCGTGCTTACTGGCGACTCATCAGTAGGAGCCGGTATTACTAGAGTAACAGGTGTTCAGAAATTGTTGTAATTCTCAATTTCGGTTAACTATGGCATAAATTGATATCCATCAGGTTGGTATCATGTACCGACTCGGTAACCATAGTGTTAGTACCATGTACCCGGTACTATAATTTTGGTATCGGCTACTTACACAATAGCCATAGTGTTGGGGTATCCTTTGCAGACTCGGTATATATATATTATATAGTGTGAGCGTTGAAGCTTCATTGTCGTTGACTTTATATGATGTTATCTTCACTATTGCAAGTTTATTAGTACTGTCTAAGCAGATTGTACCGTCCTATTATTCCACATTCTTTGACCAAATATATAGTGGTTAAAGGGCGTAATACCGGCTCCTACTGATGAGTCGCCAGTTAGCACGAAACGAATGTGCATGAGATTATACTTTCCGTTCATGGTGCCTTTGGTTTATCCTTCTGGTCACAACTGAACTAATTTGTTACTAGGTTCGCAACACCTAATACATACTTGCATATATATTAGGTCTTCGCAACAAACAGTATTTTACTGAATGCTCATATTGTTTCGAAATTTCTGTGTTCGTATGTGTAACTGCCTTTTCCCCTTCAGTTTTTTGCCAATCCGATCGAATGTTTGTTGAATCTGATCGAGAGGGAGTTTGGTCTTGTCTTGATGCTAGTAAATTGTTGGTGGATTATGTGATTTGTGGCAATTGGTAACAGAATCCAGCAGCATTTGCTGCGGAAATTGTTTAAAAAAGGCTTGGTGCTTTTGGGTAAATTAGCTTTTTCCGATCATATATTGGAAACGGGGCTCCCAGTCAATTTAACATATTTCTCAATTCTACATAAAAGAAAATGAGAAAAATTACTATATATTAATGAAGCCTTTTATATAAAGCCTAAATATTTAAAAGTTCCATCAACATGATATATATATATATTTATTTGTTTTTGTGTATGTGCGTCTGAGCATATCACGAAACTGAACTACAAAGTTTACCTTAAACAAACATTTGATCTTCAATTAAATCTTGTCATTATACTTTAAATGAATCTTAGTTTTGCAGGTGGCTTTGTGTTTTGCTTCAAAAAGCAAATAGAAGACGGCCAGTTGAATCTTTTACTCGATAGTGCTACCCAAAAGCATTGACCTAAAGGAAAGTTTGATCAACAAAATATAAGTTGATATATTACTTAAAATTGCTTGCAATGGCCAGATTTGTGCTCATTTAGGGTGAGTTGGTAAACCATGAACCAAATGCTCGTGTTTCAGGTACTGGTATCGGTAATTTGACAACTGCTGGAAGATACCCAATAACTAAGAAACCCGTCTAGTTAATGAAACTGAGCTGCAGTAGTTTTGTCTATCTGAACTACATGGACTGAAAATATATTGGGCATTTTTCCTCATTATTCGAATGGAACACGTTTGCAGAAAACTTAAATCGACCATTAATTTAACGTGATTATCTAACGTCCTCGAGATTAAATTCATGTTATAATTCGAACTTTCTCTTTAATTAAAGTAATTTCCTGTTTACGCAGAATTTCCATTTCATTTTTAAGTATGTATCGCCATTGTTCAGTCTTCCTCATTAATTCTGGCAGAGCACATTTCTTTAAGAAATAGAATTCAATTTAAACTTTTCTTTAAATCAAGTTTTGGAGCTTGAAGTAAAGGCCAATTACATTTTATTTAACCAGTCGTCGAACAACATAGCAAAGCTATCGCCAGTATGTTTGACTGACAGTAGATTTGTTATACTTTTCGAAGACGGGTTAAATACAATTGGATTGGTGTTTACTTCAAGCACAAAAACTATATTTAAAGAATTGTTACCACCACCCTCGCTACCATTGATTGTTTAATTATATTTTTAAACTGTTTAACGTAATGGGTAAAGCAAACTCTGCACTAAGTAGAACTTGCTTTGATTATTTTTTATCGAATCCGACATGCAGGGATTGGTTAGACATATCCACTCGTTCTTCATATTCTCAGATACGTGTAGCTTGCCGTATTACAGTTTGGCCTATTACAGATTTTTCAAGAATTAAAAACTATGTTAACGCATCGTTGGAATTTACATTTTTCGTCTACACGTCAAACAATTTTTATAGTCTTGATTTCAACAAACGCTTTGAGCCTAAATCAGCCAACAGTTCACACGTACAATTTATCAAGCATCTATCAGATTAAAGTTCATTTCGATCACATGCTCTCTTTCAGTTTGGCAAGCAACAGCAACGAAAGCAGAAACTCATTAAAATGGCCAGTACGTGAATGCGAAAATCAATATTTTTCGCAACATGGTTAACTCAGAGTTATGACACATTAACTGAGTATCTATCTGTCCATTTTCAATTTGCCATTGTTAAATATTATCGTGAATATTGCTTGCCTTATGCCGAAGGCATTACAACAACAATTTTACAACCGTTATACGTGCACGATTGTCTCGTCATTCCAGAAACAGAATTGAAAGGCAAATTAAAAACAGTTCACTACGCTTTCCAGGTGAGAATATTCGTATTACGTGACCTCAAACGCGACAACTATTTGACCCAAACAATATCACATTACTTTATAATTTTTCTTTGCATTTAATCTTCAGATTTGAAGTCTTACTGGTGGAAAAAATATTTATAAAATTTTAAAGCTAATTAGCTATAATTATTCGTTTACTAATTATCCTGATTTCACCATGGTGAGCCCTTATCTAAAAGCTGGACAGACCAAACGCTGTTCACACCAGTTTGCCTCAACTAAACTTGTTATCCTAGTAAAATGTGTGCTGGCTGCAAGCCTGATTGGGTTTTTACCCACGACTGGTGCTTTCATGCCAGCTATTTGTGTGAAGAATGTCAGTGTTACCGGCGGGAGTGGTGTATGTTGTCCGGTGCCAATTGGATCGAGTTTAGTGTGTGGTGGGCCGAAGGTTGGCACCTGTGAACTTGTGTATGTGCAAAATGATGTACTTCCAGCACCAGACATAATTGTTGACGACAGAATAAATTGGCCAACGCGCTTTTTCACAAGAATGTGCCAATGTCAAGGTAACTACTTTGGCTTAGCCTGCGAAGAGTGTTGGTTCGGTTGGAAGGGACCGAACTGTGATAAACGAGAGATGTTAAAACGTCGAAATATATTCTCATTCACAAAAAAAGAAAAGGCCTGGTTTGTGCACATTGTTAGTCAAATGCCAAAAACCATGACGGAACTGTTGGTGCTACGCGAGCCAGATACGCTGCATTCAGATCCTTTAACTAATCCCACCTGGGAACCGTCCGACTTGCAATATTTTATAGCCTACATACATAGGTATGCTAGTCGTGCAACGCTGTTTGGCGATGATCTGCAGTGTAAACTTGAGGGCTTCTTGGACAACAATCATAACGTTGTAGGTTTTGCAACGTGGCACCGCTATCTTATGCTCTACTGGGAGCGTGAACTGCGCAAAATCGCGAAAGAACTCTATGACTGGGACGATTTTGCAATTCCCTACTGGGATTGGACAGACGCTACTCAGTGTGAGGTATGCACAAATGATCTCGTCGGTGCACCCGGAAAGTTTGTCCGTTCTGACTACCGTTTACTGGATGAAGGCAGTCCGTTCAGCAAATGGACTGAATATTGTACTATCCCTAATACCGGTGATCGATGCTACGGATGCCATGCTTCGTATCCCAATTTCAGATATTTAAATCGTAACTACGCTAAAACGTCTTTCCCAACAACAAAGGATCTAGAATGGACTCTCACCAAACCAAGGTAGGTGTAAAACAATTATTTAAAATTATTGATAGTACCAATTTACGGCACATTTTGACTATTATTAGAGTTATAATAATTTAGCTGCTATTTGAAGTGGTAATGCATGAAGTTCAAATTCGAATTATCCACTAAATTTATGTGAAGTCAAAAATGCTCCCATTAGCAATAATTTGTTGTTTCTATTGTGAATACATCAGTTAGATTACAATTGTAGATAAGATACGAACATTAGACACAGTCTAACCAGTCTAAAAAATCAATTGAACAATAACTGTTTTCACATATGGTGACAATATTTTTTTATTTAAATGATGTTTGCGAGCTTGATATATACGCCCATCCAATTTAATTTAACAAGTCGCACATTACAGAAAAACTACTGTTAGCACGTGTGCTTTCCGTATATATAAATTGCAATTTTATTCTCGTTAGTCATTTTTCCGTTGTGCTTTATTGATGACAATAGACGATCTAAACATGTCTGTAAGACAAAATTGACGACAGTTTATCTACGTTTTACGACTGGTAAAATGCATTCAGATAAACGTTTATCTTAAACTCACAAGCTTGATTTAAAGAAGAATAATTACCAATTTAACCGTAGTTTTGGTTAGTTTTTGTACCATAATCCATAAGGATGCTAGCTATTTAAATATTTCTTTTTGTGACTGTTTATGATATACAGTAACGTATTAGATGTGACTTAATGATTATCAAGAAAGATAAAACAAGACTGCGAGTGTAGCCCATAGTCAGCTAGAATAAAAGACGTTATCTCATATTCGCATGTGTCTTATGGTTTTTAACTTTTTGATGCTTTTTCATTCGAATCCTAGTGATTTTAAAGTTTAGTTCTAGCTCCTAACGGTCAGTATCATGTGGGCACGTAACAAATGTAAAAATTATTCCAAATCATAAATTATATGTTCATCCTGAATTAACTTATTAACTTGTGCCCCATACATTAGTTATTATATAACTGAAACTGTGCGTGTATGCGGCAGAGTGCACAATGGTTAGAGAAACATTTTCCGAGGCAGACGTGCCCAGGTTCGAGCCCTGTCTGCGGAAAATTCTGGACAGAACATGACGAGTTCCCAATAAGGACGAAACCGATCTAGTGGATGAATTACTATAATCGAGGTTGCAATCTTGATATAAACACCTGACCCATTAATTACTTACATATGCCAGTATAAACTAAGAATTGCATAGTTTAGAAAAGGAAATTCATTCAGTAGATCAGCTTCGGCCTTATTGGGAACTCGTCATGTACTGGCCAGAATTTGCCGAGGACAGGGCTCGAACCTATGCACGTCATCTTCGGAAACTGGTGCTCTAACTACTGGCTACCCTGTCGCTCAGTGGTTAGAGCACCAGATTCTGAAGAAAATTGTGAACCATACCTTTACATTAATGTATATTTTAGCTGTGTTCAGCATAGATATACAAAACGTTTGTGCTTTATTGAATGGGGCTATGATTAATGCGAAAGTTTGGTACTTGGTACAGCTTGAGGACTGAATACGAGGCCTTTGCTGAAGGAGCACAATTATTATAATGAATTTTATTCCCTAATGCAATCAGCCCAATGATAGAAGCAGACTTCAAGCTGAAGTGAACCTAAATTAATTAATATTTTTATTTGTTTTATTAAACCGGTGCTCGTTATACGAGCAAAATACTAGATATACTTGAGTAAAAATAAAGCATATGTGGTGCCTTTACAACATGGCTTCTGATAGGTTGGAAACGTTGATTCATGGACTGAATGCTCAAATGAGAAATTTAACTGCAGAATTAGATATAATTAAGTCTCGTCTGGACGATACACTAATAATAAATACCGACGATATCCGCGTGCAAGGCCCAACCAATAGAGTTTAACACAATAGACAGGGCAGAAAATATCAGTCTATCGGGGATCAACTAACGACGTGGATAAACAAAATCATTCATAACTCGGTTCTGTCCCTTTCACCTAAAATGTCAACATCTACCCTAATTTTGTAAGCGTTGTGTGGCCCAAGATTTATATCGAAATCACTGTCAAGTTTCGCCTGATCGATTATTGAGCTGGTCAAACAATTAGTTGTGTATGTTATAAAAGTATGTTCGCGAATCACCGGAAAATATTTACGCCACACATAGAGGAATTTTGTTGATGAAAACAACATAAAATAATGACGATTTATATATATATATATATATATATATATATATATATATAAAATGATCCACTAAGAAAGAAACAAAACACATTTATTATCGATCATTAATTATGTTTAGCTTGTCAGCTGTATAATAATGTATTATTATTTCAAATGAACTTTTAACAAGCTCTAGACAAGGAATACATCACTTAAGCAAATATAGATTTCATATCTCATGATCAGTTTTATCTAGTTCAGATAACATGACAATTAATCGATGACCCGTCTAAACTCAAACGGAAGAATAGCAGAAATAATATTGGATTTATACGAAATACCGTGGCTGTCATCCATAAATCAGACGACAACGCGAAGACAAATTATTACAACTGCAATAAATTGGAATATCTTAATCTTTAAACGCGATAAATCCTCACATGGCACAAATCAATTCAATTTTTCCACTGCATGGGTCCATTATTTCATAAGGTATGCGGCGGAGGCTACTCTTCAAGTTCTCACAATTACCAAAGTATATTTTAAGAAAACACAATGGACAAGATTCCTTTCAATTTTTAAAGAATTTAAAAAAAATGTTGATTGATAATAGTGAAATGGTTTCCGAAGGAACTTCGGTATGCGTACTACGTGTCATAGGTCATGAATAAAATTAAAATTTTGCAGAAAAACAGAATGACTTGCGTCATTAAAAACGTATATTAGTGTAGCATTCGTTTAGCTATTCGAGGGAAAGACCCAACGCAAAATTTGAACATTATCGACGAACATTTTACATTTCGTCCCAGTAGAAGTGGACTACAAAAGGTCTAATAAATTTGCCTAGAGATAGAATATGTAACATCATTGTTAACATAAATGTTTGTTTGACCACGTGAACGTACCTCATGGTCAAAATTTGGTAGGTCGTTGGTACCGCTTATTTTTACTCCCTCATGAAAGATGTTCTTGAACTAAATCTTAACCGGGGGTGTATCATTGAACCAGCTTGGCTATTAGTTGCAAATTTGATATATTTTGTGATAAAGCATAGAGTTTGCCCTTACGTTTACGCAAAAAAAGGATTAGAGCCGAAACACCCGACTTTGTCTTTAATCCGTATGTCATTTTTATCCAAATAATGTATACACCCGTCCACCGGTTCAGGTGGTTTGGTTGCATGCAAAACCATAACGCTTGTAAAGGCAAAAACTGTAGCCTACACGCGCTCACACACTCATACACACACAAGATGTAAGATGCAGGACTTATGTATTTCATAACTGAACTTTGGATAGTTTCTATCATGTTAAATGTTTCTTGAATTGAAATTACCTGATCTTCGTTTTGACTAACGCAGCTTTCATTGTTCCAGTAATTTTCTTTTTTTCAATATATTTCGGCCAAACTTACCGCAGGCCTTCACCAGTTGCATGTCGTTTCATAAATGAAGCAAGCGCTTGCTTTATTTGTTTCGTTTGTTAAACTTTTGAAACAAAATGCAACTGATGAAGGCCTACGGTAAGTTTGGCCGAAATATATTGCAAAAAGAAAACTACTGGAACAATAAAAGCTGCGTTAATCAAAACGCAGACCAGGTAGTTTCTATCATGTTTGACAGATATTTTCTGATTAAGTTCTAAGTTCAAGCTCATTATTCGCAGATTGGCTTGGTCAAATTAATTTTCATTTGTAGCTGTATAATCTTCGATAATATGTTTCTATCTATGAACGCCCATCTTTTCTTAGCTCACCCATCAATTTTCCTGAGGCTTCGTGAAAGAAGCTAAACATTGAATTGTCGTGCTCAATTCATCGAATTCATGTTGAAGTTCAATCTCAAAAAGACTATTATTAACAGAACCATGAAGGTAAATCTAATTAAATTCCACCAACGCCTATTTATAATGCTTAAATTCTATATTAATCTTTAACTCAAGCTTCATTAAATATATAATTATGTCATTTATATGTATTGTTATATTCTTTTTGGAGAAACCAATGGTCATTGAGTCAACTGGCCACAAAGATTTTAGATTATCAGAAAAACTGAAAATTTGACCTTCGATAATCATGGTACACAAATTTTCAAATATGATTTTATGTAGAATCGGCCAAAATCTAGAGACTTGTGGAACCCTTTACGTAACTTACTGCATTCCAGAATGCCTATTATTATTTTAATGGCCAAGCTCCTATTATACAATACAATATCCTGATATATCTCTGTGTAACTAATCTACTTAATGATAGCTTCTAAAACGTCGAACGCTTTCGATATATCAATGTAGACTATTAATACATCTGTATTTTGGATATTTTTCCCTTTTGTCAGAATTTTGGTCCAATATATATATATATATATATATATATATATATATATATATATATATATATATATATATATATATATGCCTATTCTACACTATATAATTCGTAGTTTAAACTAATAAATGTAAGTAATTATTGGGTCATTTGTTTTTATCAATGTCTAAAACTTGATTATAGAAATTTTTACCACAGTCCACGCAACCAATGTTCGTTAAATTATATGTAAGTTCGCATATTCTTAAAAAATATTTAATAACACAAATAAAAATAAAATTTGCATAGGTTTTCATTTCGTCAAGGGAATAAATTTGTGTGTAATATTGAATACAACTCATATTGACACGAGTATCTTTTGGTTATCTCTGTTCAGGTGTGTGTGTGTGTGTGTGTTTGCATGTATGCGAATGTTGTTGTGATTCTTACTAATTAACTAATCAATGACTGAAATTTAGTTACTCTTCCATCAGTGAATTAAATTTCACCATGCGTTTTCTTTCGTAAATTGTTAATTCGAATGTTTTTCACTTATGTTAATTCACATACATAATTTGTACGATATTGTGCTAATTCGTCATTTTCTTAAAATTGCACAAAACTGATTTTAGTATAAATAACTCTTTTAAAATTTTGCAGCCCTTAGCTTGGATAATCAATATAATTTATTTTTCGCATTAGCTTTTTCCATTTTTTCCGGTACGGTAAAATATTCGATATTGGTGGTCCAGCATACGATATATTTGACAGGTTATAAGAATATAATTGCCAGTAATGGTTATTCGTAGCCATTCGACTATAAAATTAGGTCGCAGGTACTTTATGGTACCCAGGTAGCACAGTATTTCTTTGAAGGAAAGGGCTTCGTGTATGTATTAAACCTTTTTTTGAGATACAATTTAATGCAAAATTGTGAATTTATTGAAACTGGTTGTATGACTCGTGTTCCAATAAACCAGTATCGTATGCTTAATTCAAAATGACGGTGCTACACCATCTTATTATAACCGAAGACTCCCCTATTTAATTCATCTGCTAGGCTTATATTATCCATTATTACTTTATTAGTCATTTTCTGCAGTAGTTTTCATATGTAGTTTGTCTATTTTTTGTAATGTCTTGAATATTGACATTTTATGCCACATGTATATAATTATATATATAAGTATATATATATATATATATATATATATATATATATATATATATATATATATATATATATATATAAGTATATGCGTTTACGTTTATATGTGTATTAGTATACGTCATGAATGTGTGTATATTGAATACAAAAATTGAATAATTGTTAACATAATTCTAATGAAATTTTTAAGCCTAAATGGAAGAGACATGTTTGAACGAAGATGCCTATTTTACTTTATCACTGTCTCTTCTGTTCCTTTTCTTCATAGATTCTATTCTATTGATAAAGAGACAATAAAATATATCCGAAACATTAAGAGCCCCGACTTGAGGAATGAGCTCTAAATGAATTTCGAACGAGTTTAGTTAACCTTTTGCTGGTATTTGCTCACCCACTGGAAACCCATAAAAGTTATGACTATATGAATATATTTTCGTTATAAAGTATTGATAAAACAAACCGGACTATCTTTTAGCACTAAAATAAGCACAGATTAGTAAATGTTTTCTCTGAAAATAAATTATCGAATGTAATCAATATAAAATGATATTATCAAAAGTCTTATACACCAAAGTTTGTATTTAATCCAAAATTAACTTAACCTCTTTAGCACGGCCGATTTTATTTGTACAAAACCTTTGTGTCAAATGTAGTTACACAGCTTGCGCTTAAATTTTTAGGTATGTTACTTAAAGGATTTTAGAATTATTGGCGAAGAAAGAAACATGAATCGACCAGGCATGTTGCAAGTCGCTTATTGATAAATAATAATGACGATAACGGCCTAAAACGTTAGACTAAGAATAATACAATCACTTGGTCATCGCATGTAGTCTCACTGTCTACACAATCAGCGATACAAGAACATTTGGTAAATGATGCTTCAATGATGCAACAATGAGAAAGGACAAATTATAAAAAATAAATAAAACCAAAAATAGAAAATGGAATAATGATGAAAAAACTACAATGTTTGGCAATGGATGATTTGCTTCCGATAGAGATATTCGTCTAGATAACAATATGTACCTTCACACAACACCATTATGGCGAAGTCAGCTTTAACACAACATGCCATCGACAATACAGCTTCCTTGCAGTTTTCACTGCATGACTTCACACGCACAACCTAACCTCACAGTTAACTCTGCCCATCTAAGAAAGAAATCCTTAAAAAGAGAATTATTCCACTGGTAATATGCAACACGATCACCGCTGAGCTAGGTTTGTTGCCATATTACGCAGGGTTCCAACAAAGAACTACGATCCACTGTCTACCTGATTTCCCCAGATATTTCAATATCCTGGTACGGATATCTTTTTTTTCAATGGAAAGCACATCACCCACTAAGTGGAAATATTAGTTTAAACTGCCCCATTTATACTTGTTGTTAGATCTCTTAAGCATAACTTGTTTTTTTATAAAATGCTAGGAAAGTGTATGTCAAATTGGTTTGTGTATATGTCTGCATGTGTACACTCTTCGAAATGAGATTACAGTGATTTAATGACAATTACTGACAACTCACTAGATAAGCGTACGTCATGCCTGTGTGTATGTGTTCTCGTTTGTTTTGGATTGAGGAGTAATCAATTACTGCACGTGTACACTCATCCCAGTGAAATTACAGCGATTTAGCAACATCTGACTATTCACTGGATAAGCGTATGCCACGTCTGTGTGTTTGTGTGTATGTGCGTGAGCGTTTACTTAAGACTGAGAACTAATCTGTTACATGTAATTACAGGCACGTGTAACAGTCATTCAAGTGAAACTAAAATGATAACTGTCATTTCCTAAATGCACACGTCAGACCTATTTTTACACGTACTTTCCTAAATGAAGTAATTACGAGTGGCATTCCGGTGAGGAGAGGGCAAGATACTATGAATACAGTAAATAATTAAGAGTTAGCAAAATTAAATTAGAAACGGATAAAGTGTTTTAATAGGGTAGAAAGTTAAATTAAAAGGTTCGTAAAAGAAATTAAAAATTGCCTGATAAAGAAAGATACTAGTAATAGTGCAAAGAAAATTTGCCTTTAAAATAAAATAAACCTTCCCATCATGCATAGATAAATGTTTGTTAAAAGGCGCTACACTAACAACAGAACGTAAGATAATAGATAAAATAAGATAACAAGTAATCAAGGATGAAATTATAAGATAATCAGAAAATAAATTAGGAGATATTGAATTACTCACCCTCCACCTCTGTAAGTTAATATCAGTCCAGTGTTCTTATTCTTTTACTTGAGCGAGTTTCTGATTCTGATTCGTGCAATCTTCGTTTCCTACCATTATTTAATGCTGTATTCCAAATAGGACCTAGTGATTTTTCTACGGCTGTTTCATTCATGATGTCATTTCTCGATTTAATTTCTATGGATTCTCTAATCAATCTAGTCGATCTGCTACGGCCACAAATTGATATACGTCTACACCCATCCCAATTAATTGAGTGTCCTGTCTCTACTGTATGGCGTGCAAGATCCGATCTATTAACATGGCCATACTTGCATGCGGTTTTATGTTCCCCTCTTGTTACCGTAATTGGACGCATGGTTTCACCTTCATACATCAGGTTACAGTCGTTACATGGAATTTCATATACTCCTGATGTGTCTAATGGTTCTATTTTCTCTTTTTGTTTGGGCAGTTTAATACCTATGATAATGGTTTGTTTTAAAATCGTACGAATATTGTATTAAGATGCCACAATTTTCATTTTCCTACTTAGTTTATAGTCAGGTATTATCATTACCCCTCAATCATCATTTGTTTTTTTTTTGACTTCACCTAATTCCAGTCATGATTAAATTACTTATAACGCTCATTATAGTCACTTGGAGTACGTGAAGTCAAATAAAACAAAATAATCTATTCCCTGCCGCACAACATGTTTCATTTAAAGAACTAAGATGTTAAAATGGTCCAATCTTTTTAAACGAACAGGTCCCATACTTCAATTTTTTACTAGTTGTTTTGCACCTGGTAACAAATTAGTTCTAATATGTAGAAAAGGCAATTCATCCAGTAGACCGGTTTCGTCCTTATTGGGAACTCATCATGTACTGGCCAGAATTTGCAGCGGATGGTGGACTCGAACCTTGGGCAATTAAGTTATTTACAAATCTTAGTTTATATCTGACATATGTAAGAAATTAATGGGTCAGATTTTATATCAAGACCGCAACCTTGATTATAACAATTGTTATCTTCACCCGCGCAACCAATGTTCGTTAAATTATATAAATAGATCTAATATGACCAGATGGATAAACCAAAGACAGAATGAACGGAAATTATAATCGCGTGCACATTCGTTTCGTGCTTACTAGCGACTTATCAGTAGGAGCCGGTATTACGCCCTTTAACCACTATATATTTTGGCGAGGAATGTGGCAAAATAGGACGATACAATCTCCTATACGACGTAAACCTGCAGTAATGGAGATAACTTACTATGAAGCCTAAGACAATACTTGTTATGCTGAGCAACGTTTATGAAATACTGTTAGCATATATATATATATATATATATATATATATATATATATATATATATATATATATATATATATATGATATTGAATAGTGTGATAATCACGTATAAGTTTTTGTCTAGCCACTTTTGTACACTTTTTTTAGAATTGCAGCATACGGTTATTCTTCAAAATGTAATTAATTTCTCAATTCGAATTACAATTGTGACAATCATTTCGGTTTGAAAGTGATAAAAGAGTTATATTTATTATATATTTTGTTGTTTATGTGTGTATTTTTGAATAGAAGTATAGTTGAAGGTAGTTTATTGAAGCATTTTCTGTGACCTGGTGCATATTATGTCCGGTGTACGTACTTTCAAGCGTTTGCTGACATGGAATATACTTCAGCTAATTTGACTCTTCAACTGGAATAAAACTCTCTTACAAAATTGTGCCTTAGGATCTCTAGTTGCTGTATGCTTCCTTTCTTTCTCGTTGATTTGTTATATGCAACTTACGTACGACTGCATTAAACGTAGCATCTGGTAAAGATTTTATTTGATGTGTGTTTGCGTGAGCAAACAAAGCTCCTATAGTTGACAATACAATTAAACAATAATTGATTGCGCGGGTGGTGGTAACAATTCGTAATTCGATGATGATCATGGAAGGTGGAAGTGCGTCAGTGCGTTGCGACTGTGGTAGTTTTGTTATGTTGTCTGACGACTGGTTAAATAAAATGGGATTTGTGTTTACTTCAAGCTCGCAAACTTGATTTAAAGAAAGATCCTTTTTACTCTAACTTTGCCATTATTTTAGTTCTGCCAACTTTGATCACTGAGGGCTTGCGGCTATGTATCCTTATTATTTTTTTGTAAATAACTCACCATTATTTCTTTTATTTAAGGATATTAAAGAAAATGATGGCATCGTAGGTATTTTGTTTCATTTATTGTTGCTAACTTTTCTAATCAACTAATCATTTGAGTGAAATTTCTATACGTTTAGATCCAGCTCTCGCTGTTTGACACTAAGATCCGCATATGATGCCATACGTCTTTCGGACTTTGCTTTGATAATTACTGAAAAATCTGTGTTATCATCTTTCTTACGAGCAATGATAATTTGATCTGCTTTACCCGACATCTTTGTCGGTACTAAACATTTTCTGGCAAGCTTCTGGGGGTATGTTGTTGGTTGTTTCGGCGGATCTGATGATGTTTTGTTTCTGCCCATATTCCAGCTGTCCCAGGTACATTAAAACATGCATACGTTTATCGATTGAAAGGTAAATGGAGGTTGATGTTTAGCGTCTACTCCAATGACTTGCCGTGATAAGTAATATTTAACTTTGTTTGGGAAAACTTTTTGGTGTTAATCGAATTATTCTATATATATGTATGATCCAAACGTGAAATGTCAAATGTACAACGAGAGACAGATGGGCATTCTAACAATCTCATTAATCCGAATTACAAAAAAGCAACACTTTGCCTAACGAAAATAAATTTTCCTGGAACTAAATTAATTAAACTGAAATTCTACCAAATTCGGTCGGTGTAGAATGAGCAATACAGGAGAATCTATACTATTTATTATTTCCTTTAAACCCGTAATGTTTGCCTAGACTTGTATAATTTGACCAGCTTATATTTTTCAGAAACCGATTCCGTTGTCTATGTTTAAAATGTGGCAAGTTTGTATGATTTGATAAAAAAAACGCCGGAGGCTTGTGCCCTATTTATTTGGTTTGGCATGCTTTTACTTGAATAAAAGTGAGCATAACTCAAATATGTACATTTTTATCATGAGCGCTGTCTAACATTGTGAATCTTAAAATCTGACATCCTCAGTAAGAAGCGGATTTCTCGAGTTTTCTCCAATCGAATGCGAAACAATAATAAGTATGAATAAATGAGTATGTGAAATAAAGTGATAATATCAATAATAGCTATTAAGGATAAAATCAAGTAGAACAATGGGATGACAATTTTACCTAAAGTATTGATCCGGAATAAAAACATAGATCCTTTGTTTTAATCGTGAAATGCAAATATGAAAGATGTACTCTCTTCCTGTCTAAAAAATAAATCAAAGCATAATTTCTCTGAAACTGAGACCAAATGAATCACAGGTTCATTTGTTTTTGATTTTACCAAATTGAAAGAGAATAATTTTTAAAAATTAAACAATGAAACTGATTTTGTGACCGTCTTCTTCAGGAAATCAAATTTGCACTTTGATAAAAAATATTCTTTCAAAGAGACAATCAATGTTGTTTTGCGAATACGATTTTCTCCACGTCCAACTATCTGTCATGTGCTGTGTTAAGTCCAAATTATCGCGTTTAAACAGAGTTTGACATATCTCTGTCAACCTCCTAGTGAATAATAAAAGTAGACGTCTCATATTTGGTCTCGCATTGGAACAAGGGAAGCCACTCTACTCAAAACTTCCAATTAATCAAAAAAGCCTTCAACTTGATCTACGTTATGATATATAAACATTTTTTCTATAGATAATACGTTGCGTTAATCTTTTCGTTTACAAAAATCTGTATGTGATATTAAAGGTGAGAATTTATTGAAAAGGCGCGAATTGTAGCAAGGAGCGTATGTTGGACACAAATCTGTGTCAGGCCAATCGTTGGTATATGCTGTAGCAAAAATAAAACTGAAAACGTTGATGTAGTTCGCTCTATGAAATATATTCTCGATTGAATCTGAATGATCGAATTAGATCGTAGACGCGGGACACAGTATTGGTGTCCATCTAGAAATTAATTATTAAATCAAGTTTGCGAGCTTGAAGTAAACACCAATCCCATTGTATTTAACCAGTCGCCGAGCAACATAGCAAAACTACCGCCAGCCGCAATATGTTTTGTCGTTCGACGTCAGGTTAAATACAATGGGATTGGTGTTTACTTCAAGCTCGCAAACTTGATTTAAAGAATTGTTTCCACCACCCGCGCAATCAATTATTGTTAAATTAAATATTTGTCATTCGCTAATTTTTCTTTGTTATCGCCTAGACTAGTTTGGACATCTGAATGCATTCAAATAAAAGTTGTTACCTTCTACTCGGCCAGTTAGATTGCCTCTCAAAGGCCAGAATTTTTTTCACAGATTACCACCTCGATTGCAAAGTTTATTTTGTCCTGATTTTATGTGATGTAAATAAATTTGAATTTAAATGTGTAAAAGATTGATCAGTTGCACAATTGTATATTACGATTAGGCAAACTCCATTTCAGAGCCCAACTTGAGCCTGTTTGCATGCAAAACAGTTATAACACAAGCTATTTTTAACTAAATTCATTGCCAAGCTTGGCTTTTGACAAGAATGACAAAGGCGGAGTTTGTAAAAATGTACTTTACTTTGAACAGAACGAAATGTGAGTAGTAAATAAAACTCAAAACGAACGAATAACATGCAATGTTTGCGACATCGAATAACATTGAAAAGAAGTACTGCGCTGGAAACTAAATTAATTCATCAGCACGCATTGACTGCGCCAGAAGTTTAATCAATTAACGAAATCAACTATGTGGACATCAGATAAGGGTTTAACCTCTATTCCTCAATACAGAATGAAAAAAAATATGAAAACGAGAACGTAGACATAATTTAAGCAAAAAATGTTTGCAACTTTCAAATGACTCTCTTTCAGATATCTTACATATTGGTTCCGAAATTGCAATGTAGTTACATTTATGGATTTCAGACAGATTTCATTGGAAATGCATAATTGGTGTTTTTTTTTATCCACAATATTGATTTCAATGGATATATTTTTAATTTATTTCTACAATTGATTTAATCTGTGCAACAAGTGCGAAGTTTCAACTTCAAAAATTATTTACCTTTTAGCAATTAAAATGTTTATACAATTAAACAATTATGGATTGCGCAGGTGGTAATAAAAACTCCGCAACAGCCAACAAAGGGAACACCTGGTCAGAACTCAATCCATCAATACAATAACAATGAGATATTAAACCCAACTTTGCAATACAATCAGAATGCCCCCTACATGCAAACTGACAAGTGAAATATTAAATATGTAATTCAGCTATGTCTTAATAGTTCCAGTAAGATTGGAATCTTTCATGCAACTTGTGGGAAAGAAAAATGTTAATGGACAAATGGTGACTCCTCTATCCATCGCTCTCTCTCTCTCTCTTTCTCGCTCTCTCTCTCTCTCTCTGTTTGGCCAGACAGCCAAAAATCTATGTAGATTATTGGCCCAGCTGCCAGTTTTAATTTGAATTGACGTTAGAGTAATTGCCGCTTACACCATCCAAAATCCAAATTTCTGGTTAATACTTTTCTGTTTTATTTCGAATTATAGCGCTGTATACATTTTGGTAGGGAGTTTACGATTTTTTCCCAAGCTCAATTGCTAGTCAGGTATTTTGATATGAGTGGTTGCAAAAAATGGAAGTTTCACGCATAATTTTAATGAGCCTGGGGAACCAAATGTCGGTCCGCATGAACGAATGTGTAATCTCTGTCATACGCACGTCAAGCCTACTGAACAACCGGTCAGGTGTTGAGGTAACACGGCTTTCTCACTCTCCTTTACCAGGTTTAAAGTTGGTTTGAGACACGATGCCTACTCCATCCGACGAGAAACCAGTAAATAATAAATAAACACACAACTGGGAGTAATTATCATGTTCATGATGGTCCCTTGAGCACTAATTTTTTACTTGGTACGTCATGACTAGCGCCGTGCAAGTAGGTAGCAATGACTGTAGAGCACTCATTGGGTTAGGGTGTTTCAAAATATTGCATCATTCTCCTTAATTCTTTTTTTCATTCCATTGTTGATAGTTTACAATGAAAGACAAACAAATTCTTAATATTAACTCGATTCAACATTTATGCATTTACGGATGTGTGAAGTTTTTCGTGTTGAACCATTTCCATCACAATCAAATAAAAACAAAGATAGCAACACTTTTAATAATGTTGCACAGTCTTAGCTAGGTTTAGGATTTAACTTTTTGTGAATTATTTATATTTTGTTACTAAATCGTCTATAAAAGATATAGCTACATATTTGCTATACCAAAAGCATAGAATTAATTTTTTAAAACCTTTATTGTGCGAGTTGTTATAAAAGTTATTTAAATCCAGGTTGCGGGCTTGATATAAACATCTATAACAGTCTATATACATTTGTGGGTACAAACTCAGCAATGTGCAATTTTGGAAAGACAATTCATTCGGTATAAGGATTTTGTTCTTATCGTGAACTCTGCAAAGTACAATCCATAAATTTAGCCGCGGACGGGGCTCAAACCGGAGCACAATTGCTCCGGAGTCTGTCAATCTATACATTGCGCCACTCTGATGCGGTATAGCAAACACGTAACCTTGATTTGAGCCAAAAACCTCTGTTTTATAATGACTATGCACAGGTAAAATCGAGGTCTTAAATCATGCGCAAGTTAAAAAAAAAAGATGGAATAAGTACAAATTTGTACTGCTGAGGTTCAATGTCCTTATTCCTTCCAATTACTAAGTTCAGTTTTTTGTGACACCTTGGTTTTTTTTGTTGCCGGAACCCTAGTATGTGGGACTGACTGTAATTTAGTTATGTTGATATATACGACGAGTTGCGATCGTGAGTTGTCGCTTCGCAACAGCAGTTTCGCAAAGATCCGATTGATCTCCATTTCGAAGTACGTGTCGAGTTCGTCTTCGTGTGGGCGGTGTGCTAATTCGTTCCTCTCCTCCGAAGGTTTCAACATCGTTCATACTAACCACCGGAAATGAGCCACTATCTAATATTTAACGACGATTAGATCCTACGTCATTCCCAGTGGTTCATAGTAACGATGTTGACAGCTACCTCATAGACGAACTCGTTGTGCAACTTGAAATGTGGATCAATGCGATGTTTGCTAACTGATAGTGCAAAGCGACAACCCATGGTCGTAACTAGTGGTAAATATAAATTTGACGCCCGCACTGCGAAATTTTTCAAACAAAATCTAGCTATATTTTGTGACTAGAAGAATTGGTATCGCCAACCGCACAATCAATAGTTTCTCACCTGTATAGTTTATGTAAGCTTAGAAATCTTTTATTATAATCAAGGTTGCGGTGTTGAAATAAACACCTGACCCATTAATATGTCAGTATAAACTATGAATTGTATAGTGTAGAAAAGGCAATTCATCCAGTAGACCGGTTTCGTCCTTATTGGGAACTCATCATGTACTGGCCAGAATTTGCCGTGGACAGGACTCGAACCTGGGCACGTGTGCTTCGGAATCTGGTGCTCTAACCATTGAGCCATCCAGCCGCACACTACACTACACACAATTTTTAGTTAAATATTAACTAATGTAACTTCTATATTTCCTTTAGTTGGAGCTCATATGGCATCCTTTTAGACCCAAAGTTCCAACTAACCATCCCCAATCTGTCATTACCGAACAGACACCACACGCTACATGGGGAAGTGGTGTTGAAATGAACACTTTTATAATTGTACAAACATTGGTTGCGCGGGTGGTGATAACAATTATTATAATCAAGGTTGCGGTCTTGATATAAACACCTGACCCATTAATTACATACATATGTCAATATTAACTAAGAATTGTATAGTGTAGAAAAGGCAATTCATCCAGTTGACCGGTTTCGTCCTTATTGAGAACTCATCATGTACTGGCCAGAATTTGCCGCGGACAGGACTCGAGCCATCCTGCCGCACCGGATGGCTCAGTGGTTAGAAACAGATTCCGAAACGGGCGTGCTAGGTTCGAGGATCCTGTCCGCGGCAAATTCCTTACCGAATACATGATGGTTTAATAAGGACGAAATCAGTCTACTGATTAAATTACCTTTTACCACACTATACAATTCTTAGTTTATACTTTATTTTTATGTAGGTATTATAGTCAGATGTTCAAATTATAATGCAAATAATGTTCGTTTAATTAGGAATCTTTTGTTTTGTTGGGCTTACGACTGCACAGAAATTATGCACCCAAAATTTTTATACAATTACAATAAAGGCGAGACTTCTGTTTGTGAGAAGCGCGTCTTTGATTTTTCGTAACTTAAGATTGCAATGCGGCAGTCCTTACCATAAGGTTTTAATACATGCATGCGGTTAAGTTTAATTCACACAAAACGCTTTCCAAATATTAGCAAACTGTTAAATAAAATTGCAATAATGTTGTATATATGAGTCCGTAATTTTGAGTTAATAATATATATATATACCGTAACATTAAGTAAATTCATTATTTTAAAAATATCTGAGAAAGAAAATCTTGAAACTTATTCTTAATCAGGTTACACAATGTCGTTTTGTTTTTTTCATTTAAAATTTGTCGCTGAGGAATAAACATCACGTGAGGCCGATTGTGCTAATCACGTAATCAAAATCACTCTCGAGGTAGAGAAAGACAACAATTTTCCTTTCTTGTCCATCCACCAAAATCGAAAAATAAAGTGTTATATGGCACTTAAAATACAAAGAAAATCCACTTTCACTGGAAAATAAATTCATTACAACAGTAGTCTGACAAAATATCACAAAATAAACCTGATTAACAACATCGAAAACATATTAAGGAAAAAATCTTCCAGATTCAATATTCGCTCGACGGTTAAATCGAACTACTAAGGTAAACTTCCCTAGTTCAAAAATTTATCATCACTTTCAACACACAAATAATCATAAGATTGGACACCGTGGATCAATTTTCAATTATCTTCATATGCTACAAAATCTAAAATTGTTTAAGTATGTGCGGTAGCATTAATCCATTGTATTTAACCAGTCGTCGAACAACTTCCAGCCCGCAAACTTGATTTAAATAATTGCTACCATCACCCACGCAATCAATTATTCTTAAATCGCAATGTCTATATATATATGTGTGTGGCGCAAGCTGCAAACAGTTAATGTTCGTGACTGCATAGAAATTGTGCAGCCGACATTTCCAGTCAAGTTCAATGTATGCAAGACTGCTAGAGGTGAGAGCCGCATATCTAAATTTGATGTCCATATATATGTTCAATGCGGTTTGATCCTCGATAGTCAGTTTGCCGTCGTACTCTGATGATGATCAAGGAAGGTCGAAAGGCGTCAGTGCGTTGCGGCTGGCGGTAGTTTTGTTATGTTGTACGACGACTGGTTAAATACAATGGTATTGGTGTTTACTTCAAGCACGCAAGCTTGATTTAAAGAAAAACTGTAATGTTGATTGTCCTTACTATCTATTCCTTTCTCTAGTTACTTAGTCTAGACCTAAGCGTCGCTCGGGCCTTCACTCTCTTTCTATCGAGGTAACTTTCTGTCTTTGGTTTATCCTTCGGGTCATATTTCAACTAATTTTTACTAGGTGTGCAATACCTTATACGCAATTACATGTATATTAGTCCTCCGCTAAAAACAGTACCTGAAAATCAAGTTTTTTGTTCTTTTTCTGTTTTAAATTTTAACTTTATTGAGACCAAATTCTTTGTTTAAAACAATTGGTCAGTCAATGGATTTAAAAAAGCATAAATATAACTGTTTCGGAACGAGATTTCCACCTTTTTTTTAAATCTGATATTTTGAGCATTGCATTGTGCATTTATGATTATAGGCTTGACGATGATTCGGTAATTTAATGATTAATATGAACGATGATGAAGCCTTCGGAAGACAGACACGAATCCGTTCCCAACCAATAAGAGGACAAACTCGATGCGTACTTGGAAATGAGGATCAATCAGATCTTTGCGAAACTGATAGTGCAAAGCTATGACCCGTGAAAGCTTATCGCGGAGATTAAACATCTGCCAGATGTAGTTGTTTTTTACTCGAAATCAAACCGCTATTGGGCACAATAAATACACGCTCGGTCACTCAATCTATTTTTCTCTTTCTAAAAGAAAATAATCTTTCATTTGATTATGCGAGTGGCAACTTGTCGAATTTTCTATTTCTTGTTTCGGTGGATTTGTAAGTGTATAGGCGTATTCGTGTATGTGTGTCTCCGAATGCATGTGGGGGTGAATACCGTTGTATTGATGAGTGAGTCCGAGATCTGGCCATTTTCGTAATGCCTGATTGAGGTATGGCAAGCAGTTCGCTTTTTTGGCCGTTGCGTGCACGGATGTTTTTACCCCGAACGCCATCTTTATTTTTGCCTTGTTCATCATTTTTTTCCGTCCCCTTGGTTACAGTGCATGCTCTGTAGATTGCAGTGACAAATGCTCATATTTTAACGATAATGGGTTGCGCGGGTGGTGGCAACAATTATTGAAATCAAGTTTTCGAGTTTGAAATAAACAACAATCCTATTGTATTTAATTATTCGTCGAATAACATGCAACTGGCGGTAATTTTGTTATGATGTTCGACGACTGTTTAAATACAATGGGATTGGTGTTTGCTTCAAGCTCGCAAACTTGATTTAAATAAGTGCTTATATTGTTTTGAAATTTCTGCCGTTGTTAACCCAGCAAATGTATTTTATTCTTCATGTAACAGCCGACAAAGTAAACAGATGATCAAAACTAAATTTATCAACACAAGTATGACCAGATCTCAGCCATCACAGTGTAATACAACGAGAATGACCACTACACGCGCTCAGACACACACAGACACATACGAATATAAAATTAATCCCCAACAAGAATTAGAACTAAAACAAAAACCCAGGATTTATATAGTTGAAAAATGTTAAAATGAATAGTATTCTCGAAATAAGCGGTATTTTGCCTTCCTAATAAAAAATATACTGTGTAATTTTCGAAGGCAAAGGACGTTATATATATATATATATATATATATATATATATATATATATATATATACAGATCATTTAACTTTTGACTATCTCTCTAGTTAAAATTCTTAAAAATTCATTGTCATCATACTTTTATAAAGAAAATTTAAACAAGCCTTCGTTGAGTTAAATCGTAGGGAACTAGCTGTCTCAGTATTCTGCAAAATAGTCAATGATAAATTATTTAATAAAACCGGATTTTCTGTTCTAAATAGCGTGCCGAATGGACATTCAATCATTGATTGTGCTCAGCCTAATAGAGAACAATAAACAAAATTTATGTTCGATTTTTCAGATAGCCATTTTGGAATTTCCAATAATCAATAAAAGCTCGTTTCTTTCTGGTATTTGATTTTTGCTCGACTTGTTCAATTTTTTATTAATATTTAAAAAAATCTTAAGTGACAACTCTCTCAAACATATAATATTTTTATATAGAAATGCCTAAAAAATTAGATTTTTTATTGTCAAGTTCATTAAAAACTCAATAGTCATGTTTGACTTTTGTGTAAAATACAAATTTCAAATTAATTACCTTTAGTCACGATAGCAGACAGTGCCAAATAATTTGCATTTTGGACAATAAAATTTACCATTGAATATAAGTTACTCAAAAATTTCTGCTCTTGCTGTTCCGCCTAAATTAACCTATAATATATTTTAATGTTTTTTTAAATATTTTCGTTATACATAGGCAAGCATATTGTATATAACTAGGCCAATAGATTTGGAGGATTCATATTATTACGAAACCATATTTTATTCATAATTACCGTGCATTTTCTGGTGATTAGACGATGGCTAGGTGAATATTTTATTAAATATATAACTGTTAGATACCGTTTGTGGCGAAGAAAAAAAAGTGCAATTTTGTATTAGGTGTTGCGCACCTAGTAATAAATTAGTTCAGTTTTGACCAGAAGGATAAACCAAAGACAGCATAAACGGAGCGTATAATCTGATTTGCAGATTCGTTTCGAGCTTACTAACGACCTATTAATAGTTGTCGGTATTACACACTATACCCACTAAATATTTGGGTGAAGAATGTGGGAAAACTGTGTTGGGACCGTGTACTTTTTTGGCAACCATATTGTTGTTATCAGGTAATCACACAATAGCCATTGTGCTGGTATCATTTACAGATTCGGTATATATATCACATGTAGTGAGTTGGCTTTGAAGACTTTATATAAAGTTACCTTCATTATTGCCGGTTTACACATTCGTATTGGAGATTATACCGTCCTAATTTCCCACATTTCTCACCCAATTGTATGATCGATAAAGGTCGTAATACCAGCTCCTTCTAATGAATCCCCATTAAGCACGAAACAGAAGTGCACGAGATCACACTTTCCATTCATGCTGTCCTTGGTTTATCCTCCTGGTCATATTTAAAATAATTTGTTACTAGGTTCGCAACATCTAATGCAAAATTGAATACTTTCTGTTTGAATCAAGGATGCGTGCTGATAAAAACAAAATCTCATTTTCTATACATCTTCCAGAATAAACTAAATGCTTTAAATCAAGTTTGCGAGCTTGAAGTAAACACCAACCCCATTGTATTTAACCAGTCGTCGAAAAACTTAGCAAAACTACCGCCAGTCGACGACTGGTTAAATAAAATGGGGTTTGTGTTTACTTCAAGCTCGCAAACTTGATTTAAAGCACTGTTACCACCACCCACGCAATCAATTATTGTTAAGAATAAACTAGGTGTTGTTTTGGGAAGCAAATCCAATTAATCCAGCAGACCGGTTGGGAGCTCTCCAAGTATTGTGCTGAATTTTGCTGCGCCTGGGGCTTTATGCCTTTGCTACCTTATAATATGCTTATTCTATACTGTAAATTGTATACACAATTAAATTCGTCTATAATTCCGGTTCGCAATTTTGATTTAAATTATTGCTATCACTACTCGTGCAATAAATATTTGCTTAATTGACTGTGTGATTCTTATTCGTATTTGGCGCAAAAGTCTTTGGAGTGTATTTTGATTATTTACATATTAGCTTATGCATGGTGGAAGATGTGCACATATTATACCTAGGTAGTGCATGAGATATGGTTACATTTCCACAGTTCGCTTATCTTTTAGTCTGGCTGTCAAATTTTTAGTAATTATAGTTTTGCCTGCTTGCTCGAATTAGGTTTTTGTTACATTCTTAGTACGTATGATTGACGATAGTTTTGCTATGTTGTTCGACGACTGGTTAAATACAATGGGATTTGTGTTTACTTCAAACTCACAAATTTGATTTTAAAATTTTTTACCACCACCCGCGCAATCAATGATTGTTTAATTGTATTACCTATATATGTAGCCAAATCTGCAAAAACTGACTCCATAGAAATTGTGTATCCGACATTTTCAGTCAATTACAGTATATGTGATACTACTAGAAGTGAGAGCTACATTTCTCATTTTTATTTTCATACATTTGCACAGCTCTTTGATCATCGCTAATAAATTTTTCTTCGTACTCTGATGAGCATCATGAAAGAACAAAACTCGTTAGTACGTATGACTGTCGGTAGTTCTTCTGTTGTTCGACAACTGGTTAAATACAATGGGATTGTTGTTTACTTCAAGCTCGCAATCTCTATATAATGAATTGTTACCACCACCCGCTCATTCACTGATTGATTAATTGTAATACCTATAAATCGATAGTTGCAAGAAGTTCCACGGCCGGGCAGTAATCCACAGTGCAATTAAATCAAAGATACGTAATTCATCCCCCAAACCAAAGAAGAGGAGCAGTGCATTCAATTTTAACATGTATATACACATTTTATATTTCCTATCTTTTCTTCACGTGTATCCTATACCGGATCGCTTTCCACTGGAGGTATCGACAAACAAATTAATTCAAAAAAGGAAGTGGCAGTGCAACTTGTGGATTTTTTATGAATTAAAATTTTAAGGACAGGATTCTATTATATGTATATGTATATATATATATATATATATATATATATATATATATATATATATATATATATATATATATATATATTGAATAAAACAAACTGGTAATTTCCGATATGGGGTAGATAGATTGCGTTTCTGTACAAGCAATGTGTGTCCATAACAATCTAATTAAATCAAATTTACGACTATAGCAAAAATTTACGTATTATGAAGAGAGCTAATACCTGGACATTTGAATTTTCTTGTCTAAATTGAAAAAAACCCTTATGTTTATGCGTACCAGAACCGGGTCAGTTAGCATATTAATGCTAATTCGAATCGCATGTAAAGTTTGCTTAGATCAGTTTAAATGATGTGATGCAGAATACTCAACGTAAGTTTACTGGACTTATAAATTATAGTGAATTGTTTCTCATTTTATTCGAATTAGCAAGAAAATGGCCGTTAGCAAATCCGCTATATTTGCAATCCGATGTAAATACACTGTTTTATTAGTTTACTGTAATATATTTAGACAAAATCTAGTTTGTTTAAATTTTTGTGGGATCACTTGGGCTGAAAATCACATTGCTGGTTTTCGATTTATCTTTGCGGTTTGATACACATTAGGTCGATTGGCTCTGTGTTCCAGAGATGAGCAAGTATGGTCAAACCACGTCAGTATGTGAGATGGTTGGTAGTTTTTCTATCACGCGACTGGTTATAAAAATGATATTAGTGCTTATTGCAATGCCGCAAATTTTTTTCCTAAATTACGCAACCAATTGGTAGCGAATTTTGGAAGCTTGCAATTCCATTAGCGTGTTGTTTCTAAAATAAATTCAAATTTGGATCTATAAAATTTAATGCAAAAGCATAATTAAAATAATTATTATTGCCTTTGAAAAGCTTTTTAGCATTAAATGTTTGTTCTTTCCTTCAGAAAACAATTGTTATGATGCAGCACGAACATTTTATTGTGCTTTTTATTAGCTAACCACTTACAAATTACCATTAAGCATAATAAAACGAAAATTGGTTGCGTGGGCGGTGATAACGATTGCTACAATCAAGATTACGATCTTGATATAAGCACCTTTCTCATTAATTACTTACGTATGTCAGTATAAACTAAGAATTGTATAGTGTAGAAAAGGCAATTCCTCCAATAGACCGATTTCGTCCTTATTGGGAACTCATCATGTACTGGCCTTACATTGCTGCGGACAGGGTTCGAACATGGGCACATCTGCTTCGGAATCTAGTGCTCTAATCACTGAGCTACCCTGCCGCACACTACATACAAGTTCCAGTTATATAATAACTTATGTAACTCTTTTAGTCTTTTTTATTTTAAGTAGAACTAATAAAGCATAAATTTAAACCCAAAGTTCAAACTAATCATCTCCAGTTTCTCATTATTTTAATAGACACAACACTACGTGGGAAGTGGTATTGAAATGAACAGTTATATAATTAAACGAATATTGGTTGCGCAGGCGGTGATAACAATTACTATAATCAAAGTTGCAGTTTGATATAAACACCTGACCCATTATGTACATACATTTGTTAGTATAAACTAAAATTTATACAATTAAACTACACAATTCGTTTTTTATACTAACAAATGTACGTACTTAATGGGTTAGCTATTTATATTGAAGCGGAAATTTTATTATAGTAATTGGCGAAGAAGGATACACAGAATTTAAATCTTGTTTTCGGTATTAAATAATAAATTCATTCTCTTCTTTACATAAACCAAGTTTCTCATCTTATTATAAACACGAATCCCATTATATGTATAAATTGGTATGGATAAACTTATCAACAAATAATGTATAAAAATTAATTCGTTCTACATTATATAATACATAGTTTATACTGAAAAATGTATATATAATGGGGTTGGTGTTTATATCAGTATCGCAGCAATGATTTAAATAATTGTTATAATCGCCCGAGCAACCAATGATCTTTTAGTTGCATAAATGTTCAATTACAGTCCACATCCCCTGGTGGCATAATGTCTGCTTCATAATGACATATTGGCTCCACCAGAAGGATAGGATACCCAAGAATCATTAGTTAGAATATAACTGAAAATGGCATTAGGCGTGTTGCAGACTGGCTCAGCGATTAGAATCACAGACTGCACAACAGACGTTCACAGGTTTGAGCCTCGTACACGAATAATTTTTTGACTTTACATGAAATGTTTCCAAAATATTACCAAATCGAACTACTGGATGAATAGTCTTTTCAGCATTATACACAGTTTTGTTCTAATAGATGAATTTATGCATAATGAGGTTGTTGTTCATGCCAAATTTCCAACCTTTTATCACCACCCACGAAATAAAAGTTCGTTTCATTCCGTATTTCAAATGAATCGGTTGTGCAGAATGTTCAATTGACAATCGATTTTAAATATTCTTCGACTGTTTATATATTATTTTTTATTAATTTCTTTATTTGCTAGATCGATACTTTGTTATTCATTTTATTATGATTTTTATCAGCAGTAACATTTGAGTTCTTCAAATTAAGTTTGCGAGCTTGCATTAAGCACCGGCCCCGTTATATTTAACCAGGCATCGAACAAAATCACAGAACTACCGTCAATCAGCTGACACTTTTGCCATACTGTTCGATTAATAGATAAATACACTGAGATTCGTGTTTACTTCAAGAATTGCTACCACCACCCGTGCATTGAGTGATTGTTTAACATTCAGATTGTTTTTGTTTTAAACATGGCACTAAGATGATACATCGTCACATACCCTTCGCATATGACGTGACAGTTTTTTGTCAGATTAAAATCCAATATTTTGGATAGTCAACAAATTAAAAAATTCGCTGGCATGCTAACTTAACATCAACGTTATTAAATACAATTAAACAATAATTTATTGCGCGGGCGGTGGTAACAATTATTTAAATCAAGTTTGCCAGCTTGAAGTTAACACCAATCCCATTGTACTTAACCAGTCTCCGAATATCATAATAAAACTATCGCCAGCCACAATGCACTAACGCATTTCGACCTTCCATGATCATCATCAGAGTACGACGGCAAACTGACTAACAAGGATCAAACTGCATTGCATATATATGGAAATCAAAGTTAGATATGCGGCTCTCACCTCTAGCAGTCTCGCATAGATTAAACTTGACTGGAAATGTCGGCTGCACAATTTCTATGTAATCATGAACATTAACTGTTTCTAGCCTTGGCAACTGACGGTAGTTTGTCTATATTGTTCGACATCTGGTTAAATGCAATGGGATTGGTGTTTACATCAAGCTCGCAAACTTCATTTAAAGAATAAACGTTATTCATTACTTTGCAGTTTTTATTTTGTTTATATTAATTATTATTATTGTTTTGTAATCCATTTGTACCGTTAGCTTCTACGTGCATAATTTAAATGAGGACTTAGAGAAATGCGAAGGCTTCCATCAAGCTCTGGAGGGATTCTGCGGCCCGCCTTTCACTAATAGTTCGTCTTTATACATGCATAACCGTGTGCACAACATGGTGACGGGCAGTTTCTGTTGCGCAGCGACAGCGTCCAATGATCCGCTCTTCATTTTACACCACAGTCAAATCGATCGAATATTGCAAGTAAGTTTGAATAATTTTTTTTGTCCATAGCCTAACAACCGCGAGCGTTGTCATGCTACATGTCAGAACTTAAATTTTAAAGATAGCCTGTGAAGAATAACTGGATTCTGCTTAAAACTATCAAAAATTGACGAGGTAACTCACGTTTGCTACCGAGATTTAAGATGAAATTCAACCATCGATGCTTTCTTTTAAGAAAACACGTAACGTTTTCGCCATAGGGGTTCGCGTTGGACTGCATTAAAGCTTCTTATGTCCTCGAGGTGTAGATTTGACAGCCCAAGTTTACTTGGCGGTTACGTCAACGTGGATTCTTCTGTAGTGCAGTGAATGAGAATTAGTTATCCGATTTTATGAATTTTTATTGGATTAATTACGATTCCTAAATGGGACAATGTCACATTTCAAGTATACATACAATCAGTTTCAATTAAGTTAAATTCTCTCCTCATATTATTTGCCAATGTTACGATATTATAAAACTCATCGGATATACAGCATTGGAGGATAATTTGTATTGGAGCTTAGTTTGCTTTTGTCGATTTTTATAACTATTTGCGAGATTTTTTGACATTTAAGTATAAAAAAGCAAAATTCATCACATTACCTAACTTGAACATTGGTCCTCTGTGCATGGCAGTTGCGTTTTAAATGCGAAGTTAACATAAGGAAATATGGAATATGGCATAGCCGTCAAATGCGATACGAGCTTGTGTCGAATCAGCAGAAGCCTTATTTTTTTAATGATGATCTACCTTTCGCAGTGCTGTCATTCTTGAATTTTAATACACAACTTATTATTGCGGAATAATTGATAGCACTCGTAAGTTGGTAAAATCTTGATTCCTTTACATTTTCAGGTGCACAGATTGCATTGACCATTGATTGACGGGATCTCACTTTTCCCGTCCCTCTGAAGCCTCCAAAAATTAGGTTTTTCTGAAATTGTTCGTAAACCAAATTTTCGGAATATCATACCCACAGAAAAATAATTTATTAGTTTGTTTTATAAAGCTAGTAATAATGAGTGTACTGGAGAAGACTGCCGTTAATGGTCACCTAAATAATTTCAAGAAAAAAAAACAATTGATTTCAGTCTTTCTTCGTCGAAACACAGATCAGGTAATTTTGAAAAATCTAGTTTCACAATTATTTATTCGTTTAATTCAATCGACTTGCTTAAACATCGTTGGATAACTTTCTTACTATTTGACAATTTAAAAAAAATTTGTCATCTACACAAGCCAAATCAGACAGATGTAATGTGAACAAGAAGTCTGTAGTCAACTTCGCATTAGAATCAGTTATAAATCTAGTTTTGATAATTGAGCAATGTCCAACGCTTAACGAGATGTTTATTTCATCACAGAATTGCGTTTTGCTCCACGTTTGCAGTATCGATTAAATCTTTGCAAAATTTAATTATAAATCGCGTAAAATTGGCAGTCGGTCTAAAACATTCAAGTTGTTCAACAAAACTGCCGACTGAATACTCTGCATTTTTTTATTTGCAAATGAAATCGGTATATCTGGTTTGGCACTGTGGTCTGATTCTTCGAAATCATTTTGTCGCGCTGCTGTTATAATGGCCATAGTAGATCGTGTACCATTATTAATTGTGACTGTTTTTAATTTTTCCATCATTATTGAGTATATAAATAAATGAGTTTTGAAATTAATCGATAAATCGCAGTCTTGATTTAATCAAATATAAAGCATATTAGGCATGGCTCTTTTTTTAAATCATGTGTTGATTAAATATATAAAATAAAAATTTCCTTTCCATCACAACTCAAGGGAATCATGCAGTAAATCATGTAAAACAGTTTGATGAGTCGTTGTAATTTATTTTGATGATATGTATGCGTTGTAATAAATCAATAATCAAAAACGCAAATTTACAGGCACAAACGAACAAAGCAACAATTTCAACACATTTTCAACTTTATTCTGCCTATTCAACTTAAGACAAATGATTTTGCAACAGAAAGATTTTGTAATACGCAGTACTTTTTATTTAGTGCAATGATATACTCCTGGTTTGGAAAATATCTTTTGTAAAAAATGCATTCTATCGCGGAAATGAATACACAATATATATATATATAGTTGTAGAGTGGGTGTTTTCATGTGCTCAACGCATATGCATAAATAGAGCTTAGTTATTGCGACACACAATTATTGAGTTAAAAATTAATATATAAATAGTACTGCTTCGGATTCAGATTACCATATTCGTTTAAATCTGCTAATCTGAGCATTTCCATGTTGTTGTGATAAAAGGCGTCATGATAAAAAGGGGAAATACCACATCGAGACATTGCCAGTCAAAGAAAATTAGATCGTACTGCGTGTCCAGTGGTTAGTATGAACGAGTTTGAAGCCTTCCGAAGAAGGGGGTGTTTCAGCATCCAGCCACCAAGAAGACAAACTAGATGCGTACTTGGAGGTGAGAATCAATCGGATCCTTGCGAAACTGATAGTGCAAAGCGACAATCCACGATCGCCAATCGTGGTAATCATCATTGTGATAACTTTTGAGTTTTTTAGTTTGTTTAACAAACGTTTTTCTATAGAATCCATTCGTTTTTCTATTAGGCAATGTGATAATCACTGATTTCATAATTCGTTGAGTAATTATGTAACATAGTACGTCAAAATTAGAAAGTAAATTGACTGGACGCGATTCGCTGTTTTTTTTAAATTTACACATCATACTTGCTTCAATAAAACTTTCTGGATATTCGTTTTTTAATAAAGCCGTTTTTGGCACCGCGGGTTATTGCCATTATAGCTCCACTGAAAAGATGTGCTTTATTCTGTCCAATAAATTGCGTATTAAAAATTACTTTCATTCTGAAATTTAGACTGCGATTTTTTGTTGTATAATGCATTAATGCGTACCGACTTAAACCCATTTACCTTTCTTTATTTACCAGATAAAGTGGAAAATATTTTAATCAAGTTAATATCTGGCGAAAAATTGTTATTGATAAATTTGTTATCAAGCCAGATTTTGTCCTAAACATGAAATACAAAAGCAAAATGGGAATAATGAAAGATTGTCTTTGTATTCTTCATACAATTTTTATGGCATTATATTATGTTATAGTGACCAGAGTAGGAAAACAATCTAGTATAGTCTTAAGTGGTATTCAATTCGGCAAACATATTGTGTTGTTTTCCAAAATATGTTTGTTATTCTATTGTATTATTTCAAGTGTCCTTGGCCATTACTTTCGCTTAGATTTTTTCATCTGCACTTACGTTTTGCAAATTGAACTGCATCATCTTGTTGCTTTTATGACAAGAGACTTCTTCACATTTGATTAATCACTTTGTTTATGTTCAATTTCCATATTTGATTTTGCCTTTGTATCTTGCATAAAGATTTTTTGTGCCAACATATTATTCGTTAAGAGATTCGCTTCATTTGCGAATTCCATATGTGAATCGCGATTGGGCTAACTATCTTCGTTAGAATAATAGGACAATTAAGTTACAGCAATGCAAATCCTCGGGTTGTATGAACTAACGTGAACCTCGTACATGCTGGAGTCATACCTGTATGCATATAAGAACCTTCTTTATGGCTATTGAACTTGGAATGGTCCACGGCGGGTGACATTCCAGACTGATCAGCCTGATGTCTCAAATTAACTACTTCAGGTCTATCTGTCGCTTGCTCATGATCATGCCCTTTATGGTTTGGCATTTGTGTCAATACACGTAACGCCTCCGAAAACAACGTCAGAGTTCGCAAGTCAGAAAATGCATGCGACACAACCGATCTAAAATCAGATTCTATGAACTCAAAGCCAAAACCGAATGAAGAGCCTTTTCCATGATTTCCAGATTGCCCCATAAAATAAAAAAAGTTTCACTTATTATTGTCGAAGTTTTAGTAGTCCAGCTAAAAAGCGTTGACTGTCTGGATGAATCAGTGTACATTAATTCAGATTCCTAGCTGATGTCGCCTTGCTCGAATGCTAACTTGGACATAATGGTGTTGTGGACAGTGTTAATTTGCCTCATTTCTGTGAGTTGTCTAGATAGATTTACTCAGAGTACCTAGGTATTCCTTCTCTCTCTCTCTCTCTCTGTCTCTCTCTCTCTCTCTATCTCTCTCTTTTTCACTCCTTATGGTTATATAGCTGTGAAACATTAGTTACTTTTGAATTTTGCATGGCTAGACATTATGATGAGCTGACCGAGTGACTAACTTGTTAATCTTTATTATGTAACTTTCTGCATTTGAGTTAAAAACGGTTTTGTTAATCAAGTTAGTTGTGGACTACGTGTGCATAATCTTATGCGCTAATTGATTTAGATATCCCGGAAACTATTTAGTTACATTTATTTATACTGGCTAGAAGAGTAATTTGGCTAAAGGATGAGGTATCAATTTTTGGTTTTTCAACAGGCACCGGTCGCTACAGTAGAGCCAAGCTTAAAATCTATTCTATTCTGCGTTTGTGTCATCGGTTAGTGCTTTTGAGGCCAATGCATGAGCACCTTGAAGTAGCAAAGAAAACCAAGAGTGCACTCGGCACCTTCTCAAAAGATTGTTTGTGGCATACGAATGCGAACTTCAAATGACTGCTTTGCAAATTCGCACCGTTGTTAAATTGAAGTCAGGCAGAAAATTACACCCGATCTGCTTTGACATTGCGAACGCGGGAACTAGTATCCAGTTTTGAGTTGAAACGATGATGGCATATCAAAACAGATTTACAATCAGAGTCTCTAAATTCTATCAGAGTAGCCTATACTCGATGTCATGTCTTCTTTATTGCGACTGGGGAAGTCGTTGTAGCCAGATTTTTTAAGTATACCGCAACTAGACGCGTAAGAGCCTACAGTATAATAGAAAGATGGGGCATTTTCTTGAGGCATTTTCGGCATTGCTCAATAGTCACTGCAGAGATTTTTCTGTTTTTCGTTTTGTTGACGACGCTTTGTTGAACGAGATTCAACACTACCTCAGTGGTTAAGCTTGGATTTCAGTGTCTGCGACATTGAAACGAATAATTGTCCGCTAAACTGTGAGGATTAATCGGCGTTGTAAAGAGACCAGCAGAACCAACATGATAGTAGGAATTTGTGTAATACAAAAC
This sequence comes from Eudiplozoon nipponicum, assembly GCA_029291075.1. Classification (NCBI taxonomy): domain Eukaryota; kingdom Metazoa; phylum Platyhelminthes; class Monogenea; order Mazocraeidea; family Diplozoidae; genus Eudiplozoon; species Eudiplozoon nipponicum. The sequence goes on from JAQBSW010003554.1 coordinate 69,917, forward strand.
ACATCTGATGATTGGTATCGATAATTTTGGACGCGCTAGGAATAGAAGATTAAGCTTTGTTGCTATAAATGGGTGAAGGTAATAATCTGTCCGTCCAAAACTGAGGTACAGACTCTTCGTCGAGGAGAAACTAGCGGCGCCAACATGGTCCGTGATATCGGAGCTGCATAATCAACGATGTATATAGTAACCGTGCGCTAAATATTGATAAAATGGGTCTTCGTTGAGAAGGGACCATCAGAAAATTATTTACTGATACTAATTATTTAGCGACTGAGAAATTATGATGTACGTATTGACTGCCGACGATGTTGGCTAACCTTGATAGTCAGCAAAGGTGAGGCATTAGTTAGTTCTCGCAGTACACTATTGTGTATCCGACTCTGTTGATAAAAGTAGTGGTGTATTATTCCATCTACATATAGGCGACTTACTGTCTAAATCTACTAATTTTAATCAAGGCTGCGATCATGATATAAACACCTGTTCCATTATGTGCATATATTTGTAAGAATAAACTAAAAAATTATAATGTAGGAAAGGCAATTCATCCAGTACACCGGTTCCGTTCTTATTGGAAACTAATCTAGAATTGGCTACGAAAATGAGTCGAATCTGGGCACGACTGCCCAGTTGAAACTTCAGGTCTAAAAGGATGCCATATAGACTCCACTTAAAGAAAAAGCTTGCCAAACAATATTAGTTAGTATATAAATGAAAATTGTGTGTTGTGTGTTGCAGGGTAGCTCAGTGATTAGAGCGCCCGATTCTGAAGCAGAGGTGTCAAGGTTCGAGCCCTGCCCGCAGCAAGTTTTGGACAGTACGTGATGAGTTATCAATGAGGACAAAATCAGTATACTAGATGAATTTCCTTCTCTACACTACATATTATTTAGTTTATACTGACAAATGTATGTAGATAAATGGTCAGGTGTTTATATTAAGAACGCAAATGTGATTAAAAGTAATTTTTATCACCGCACGCTAATCAATGTTCGATTAATCTTATCAGCCTGTATGTCGATGAAAGTAAAGGTGTATTAGTACATCTACGGATAGGCGACTTCCTGAATAAATAAATACATAGTGGATCAGATCCTTGGCATGACTGAGTGATAAGCTGATTATTCATTATTTAAAACGCCCGCGCTTTAAATAATTTCTTTTTTCACTTTTTGCTGTAGGTGCTTATTTTGAATCCTTATTAATTTGAACCGCCGATAAAATATGCTATATTTTCTGTGAACGAATTAGTTAAAGGAGATTGGCTTTTATTTTGGCCGCCCAGACTTTGAGCGGTGTAAAGTGTTAAATACGTTCTCATATTTGAACAATGAACTATATTTATTTATAGTATGTACTTTTATATAATTATTTCCTCGATTATTACGTCACTTATAATGGCGTAGATTGAGAGAGACGCGTTGAGACTATTTTTTTACATACACATATGCAATATGTTGACATACTTGTTAAATGTATCTTTAATATTTGATAGCCACTTACTGAATTATTTTGTGAATAATAGTAGTGGGACGCAATGCAATCCAACTATGTTTTGCTATTTTAAGTCTCCAAATCCTTTTAGCCAGAAATGTTAATTTTTTGTTCTTCATACTTCATTGTGACAAGGGCAGTGGTTCAAGCCGGATTGTGTTATGTGCACCATAGAAAGACGAAAACGGGCCTGTCATATAGATTATGAGGACGAGTGGCTACAGGATGTTGGAGCGAGTTGTGGTGGTTCAATTGACTTTGAGCCATTACAGAAGTCTTATCAAATTATTAAGACGAATAAAATATAGAGACAGTTAGTTAATCTTGCTCACACAAGCCGAGACTGCAATGAAGAACAAATATGCCAAAATTGAAACTGAGCTTGATTAACAATTAAAGTACACATAAATATTTAAACAAATAATACTACAGAAATTATGGTAGTGTATTTGCAAACAATATTTGACTAAATAAACAGATGAAAATTCAAATTTAAAAATAAATTGTTTATTTGTTTATCTGCGGAGAGATATCGACTCTAATAGCAAAACATTTTTATGCAACATAATTAATTAAACGAACATTGGTTGCGCGGGTGGTGATAACAATTATTATAATCAAGGTTGCGGTCTTGATATAAACACCTGACCCATTAATTACTGACATATGTAAGTAATTAATGGGTCAGGTGTTTATATCAAGACCGCAACCTTGATTATAATAATAATTAAATAGGCCTTGTTTTTAAACTGCCAACGGTCGTATAATCGAATTAATTTCATTAGCAGAGGTTATTTATAAGTAGCGAACATTCCTACTTTGCATAAACAGTAGACATAAAAAGTGCAACAAAATATTCATCTCTCATTAGCACAAGAACTTCATAATTTAAGCGCATACATCACCATGAATAATGAAACTTTCTCCAATTCCTATTTTAGTTTTCCCACTAACATAAAATATTCTGTTATCATTTAATAATAAAAAGCAATGAAATTGAATTTAATGTATGCTTAAATAAATTTTAGAATAGAGAATTACAAATTTAATCTTTAAATTCCTCATTTCTATTTTACTTCCAATTCGAAACATTCAATTTATTTCTTTAAAAACGAAAGTTTGAAGCATGGAGTCAATATTATGTACTATTTGTAGTAGCGACACGTTAATATATTTATAAATCGATGTAAATTAATAATCGCACTAGTAAAAAATGCTGAATTACTAATATTATCGATTTTGGTGAAAGCAATTGTTAAGAATTTAGTTTTGTAAGTAATAATAATTAATAAGATATAACATATCAATAAAACATTAATTGATACATACCAAGAAGGACATGCCAAAGATGTAATAAGATGCACACATGAGGGTCGTGTTTACAAACAATTCACAAGCAGGAGCCAGCACCTCTTTAAAAACTAAAAATATATATTTTTCTTCAGGATTTGTTGGACGGTTGCACGGTTGGACGATAGAATCTTCAATTAGATGGTGTATTCAAGCACTAATAGACTCAACTTTAATATGATTTAACGTACAATTATATATATATATATATATATATATATATATATATATATATATATAATACTTTTCCATAAATGTACACGATACCAGATCAATATGTGTGTAAACAGTCTAAATATAAAAAACGGTGTTGGTAAATATTTCTTATATAGCACATGTTATATAATGTTAGTCTGCTTTAAATTCGCATTTCCGAATATTATATATAAGGCAGACTGTACTACAGCTTTAATACACGTGTGCATAGGAGATTACATCATCCAACTTTAACATTCTACTTGACAAATTATATAAAAGTTTTTTGGGCGTTATGTTGACCCAAACCATTGAGTCGCCCGTACGCACACAATGCTTTGTTACAAGCGATTATAACTATCTTCAGGCATTATTTAGCATACACTACCGGTCATTTGTGAATATATTTGTTATAAAAGTCGTGTGTGCGGTTGCAGTATGAGTAATAGTATTTCTATTATTAGCAGTAGTTCCAATATTAGTACTAGTAGTACTATCAGTAGTACTAATAGTAGAAGTAGTAGTATTAGTAGTCGTATTAGTAGGAGTAGTATTAGTAGTAGTAGTAGTAGTAGTAGTAGTAGTATTGCTAGTAGTCAAGTATTAGTAGCAGTAGAGGTAGTAGTAGTAGTAGTAGTAGTAGTAGTAGTAGTAGTAGTAGTAGTAGTAGTAGTAGTAGTAGTAGTAGTAGTAGTAGTAGTAGTAGGTAGTAGTAGTAGTAGTAGTAGTAGTAGTAGTAGTAGTAGTAGTAGTAGTAGTAGTAGTAGTAGTAGTTTAACTAATAATATTAGCAATAGTAGAAGTAGTAGCATTAGTAGGAGTAGTAGCAATTGCAGTAGTATTGGTTTACTAACAGAATTAGCAGAATTAGTAATAGTTCTGTTTATATTAAATATAGTAATAGTATTATTATTAGCCGTAATAGTAACAGAAATTTTAATAATAGTAGAAGTCGGTGGAGAAAGAAGACGTATTTGATGAGTAATATTATTAGTAGTAGCAATAGTATTAATAGTATTAATAGTACCAGTAGTTGTAGTAGTAATAGTAGTAGTAGCATTAGTAGTAGCAGAAGCAGTAGTAATAATAGTAATAGCAGTAGTAGTAGTAGTAGGAGTAGTAGTAGAATAAGCCTTAGTAGTAATAGTTTTAGAAGTAGTACTGCTGGTAGTTTTAGTACTAGTAGAATTCATAGTGGTAGTAGCTGTAGTAAAAGTAGTATTAAATTTAAGGATACCATTTGTAGTAGTAGTCGTAACATTAGCAGTGGTAGTAAAACTTGTGGTATTATTAACTATATTAGTAGTAATATTAGTGATAGCGTTGACAGTTGTGCTTTTGGTTGTTGTTTTACTCAATAATTGATTGCGTGGATGGTGGTAAAAATTATTTAAACTGAATAGCGAGGATCAAACCGCATTGAATGTACATCGAAATCAAATTTAGATATGCGGCTCTCACCTCATGCAGTCTTGCATACATTGAACTTGACTGGAAATGTCGGCTGCACAATTTCTTTGCAATAAGGAACATTAGCCGATTGTACCTTTCGCCACACACATATATATATAGACAATACAATTACGCAATAATAAATTGCGCGGATGGTGGTAAAAATTATTTAAATCAAGTATGCCAGCTTGAAGTAAACACCAATCTATTTGTATTTAACCAGTCGTCGAACAACATAACTAAACTACCGCCAGTCGCAACACACTGACGCGTTTCGACCTTCCTTGATCATCATCAGAGTACGACGGCAAACTGACTAGCGATGATAAAACCGCATTGAATATACATGGAAATCAAATTTAGATATGCAGTCTTGTATACATTGATCTTGACAGGAAATGTCGGCTGCAAAATTTCTATGCAGTCACGAACATTAGCTGTTTGTTAAATAATGTTTGTTGCGGAGAGCTAATATATGTGCAAGTATGTATTAGGCTTTGCGGACCTAGTTACAAATTAGTTCAGATGTGACCAGAAGGATAAACCAAAGACAGCATGAACGGAAAGTATAATCTCATTCACATTCGTTTCGTGCTTACAGGCGACCAATCAGTAGGAGCCGGTATTTCCAGTCAAGTTCAACGTATGCAAGACTGCTAGAGGTGAGAGCCGCATATCTAAATTTGATTTCCATGTATATTCAATGCGGTTTGATCCTCGCTAGTCAGTTTGCCGTCGTACTCTGATGATGATCAAGGAAGGTCGAAACGCGTCAGTTCGTTGCGACTGGCGGTAGTTTTATTATGTTGTTTGGTTGTTGTTGTTTTTAGCAATTGTGTTAGTATTAGTAGAAGTAGTAGTAGTAGTTACATTTGAAGTAGAATTATTTTTATTAATATTAGTAGTAGTTTTAGTAGTAGTCGCAGTAATACTACTACAGCTACTGGTAGTATTAATGATAGTAGTATTTGTAGTATTATTAGTAGTATATGTGAAAACATTATTTGTATTAGTGTTAGTAGTTGTTGTAATATTATTATTAATGATAGTTATAGTAGTAGTGCTGTGTCTGACACAGGATTGTGTACTGTGCCACTTTTCAACGATATCCGTGTTCCTTCTTCAGTCCTCAACTCGTCACAGAATATAAAGAATTATTAATAAATCACGTGTGAAAGTTCTTTTGAACTATTTCATTTTACTTACGAATCACTAATGTCATATTATCTATGACTTTTTACTAGATATGTGCGTCACGAATGAGCATGTGTCTATAATTGCTATGTTTTCAGTTAAATATGATTACATTAACATGTACAACCATCTAGGTGGAACGACAATGGCAGGATGTTAATTTAAACTTTGAAAGCCATATATAATTGGCCTAATTCTAACCATGTGAAATAATATAATTAAGGTTTATATAAAAGATTTTTCAGGCGAGTGCATGCTAATAAAATTTTATCAGAAGTAGAATCATGAGATTATACTTTCCTTTCATGCTGTCTTTGGTTTATCCTTCTGGTCACAACTGAACTAATTTGTTACTAGGTTCGCAAAACCTAATACATACTTGCATATATATTAGATCTTCGCAACAAACAGTATTTAACTGTAATATGTTGAATTGAATGATGCCATGCGTACCGCGAAATGTGATAACTGATATTAATGAAGGCCAGAGTGTATGGTTTAACTGGAGTAACAGGTGTTCGGAAATTGTTGTAATTCTCAATTTGGGTGAACTTTAGCATAAATTTATATCCATCAGGTTGGTATCATTTACCGACTCGGAAACCATAGTGTAAGAGCCTAGTACTCATCGATTTCAAAAAGGTATCAGTTACTAACACAATAGCCATAGTGTTAGTATCCTTTACAGACTCGGTATATATATTATATAGTGTGAGTTAGCATTGAAGTCGCATTGTCTTTGACTTTATACGATGTTAGCTTCACTATTACAGGTTTACACATTCGTCTAGGAGATTGTACCGTCCTATTTTTCCACATTCTTCTACCAAATATATAGTGGGTAAAGGGCGTAATACCGGCTCCTACTGATGAGTCGCCAGTAAGCACGAAACGAATGTGCATGAGATTATATTTGCCTTTCATGTCGTCTTTGGTTTATCCTTCTGGTCACAACTGAACTAATTTGTTACTTGGTTCGCAGAACCTAATACATACTTGCATATATATTAGATCTTCGCAACAAACGGTATTTAACTGTAATATGTTGAGTTGAATGATGTCATGCTTACCGCGAAATGTGATAACTGATATCGATGAAGGCCAGAGTGTATGGTTTAACCGGAGTAACAGGTGTTCGGAAATTGTTGTAATTCTCAATTTGGGTGAACTTTAGCATAAATTTATATCCATCAGGTTGGTATCATGTACCGACTCGGAAACCATAGTGTATCCGGTACTCATCGATTTCAAAAAAGGTATCAGTTACTAACACAATGGCCATAGTGTTAGTATCCTTTACAGACTCGGTATATATATTATATATTGTGAGTTAGCATTGAAGTCACATTGTCTTTGACTTTATACGATGTTAGCTTCACTATTACAGATTTACACATTCGTCTAGGAGATTGTACCGTCCTATTTTACCACATTCTTCTACCAAATATATAGTGGGTAAAGGGCGTAATACCGGCTCCTACTGATGAGTCGCCAATAAGCACGAAGCGAATGTGCATGAGATTATACTTTCCTTTCATGTCGTCTTTGGTTTATCCTTCTGGTCACAACTGAACTAATTTGTTACTAGGTTCGCAAAACCTAATACATACTTGCATATATATTAGTTCTTCGCAACAAACAGTATTTAACCGTAATATATTGAATTGAATGATGTCATGCTTACCGCGAAATGTGATAACTGATATCGATGAAGGCCAGAGTGTATGGTTTAAACTGGAGTAATAGGTGTTCGGAAATTGTTGTAATTCTCAATTTGGGTGAACTTTAGCATAAATTTATATTCATCAGGTTGGTATCATGTACCGACTCGGAAACCATAGTGTTAGTATCCGGTACTCATCGATTTCAAAAAAGGTATCAGTTACTAACACAATGGCCATAGTGTTAGTATCCTTACAGACTCGGTATATATATTATATAGTGTGAGTTAGCATTGAAGTCGCATTTTCATTGACTTTAGATTATGTTAGGATCACTATTACAGGTTTACACATTCGTCTAGGAGATTGTACCGTCCTATTTTTCCACATTCTTCTACCGAATATATAGTGGTTAAAGGGCGTAATACCGGCTCCTACCGATGAGTCGCCAGTAAGCATGAAACGAATGTGCATGAGATTATACTTTCCGTTCATGCTGCCTTTGGTTTATCCTTATGGTCACAACTGAACTAATTTGTTACTAGGTTCGCAACACCTGATACATACTTGCATATATATTAGATCTTCGCAACAAACAGTATTTAACTGTAATATATTGAATTGAATGATGTCATGCTTACTGCGAAATGTGATAACTGATATCGATGAAGGCCAGAGTTTATGGTTTAACTGGGGTAACAGGTGTTCGGAAATTGTTGTAATTCTCAATTTGGGTGAACTTTAGCATAAAGTTATATTCATCAGGTTGGTATCATGTACCGACTCGGAAACCATAGTGTTAGTATCCGGTACTCAGCGATTTCAAAAGAGGTATCAGTTACTAACACAATAGCCATAGTGTTAGTATCCTTTACAGACTCGGTATATATATTATATAGTGTGAGTTAGCGTTGAAGTCACATTGTCGTTGACTTTAGATGACGTTAGCTTCACTAATGCAGGTTTACACATTCGTCTAGGAGATTGTACCGTCCTATTATTCCACATTCTCTACCAAATATATAATGGTTAAAGGGCGTAATACCGCCTCCTACGGATGAGTCGCCAGTAAGCACGAAACGAATGTGAATGAGATTATACTTCCCGTTCATGCTGCCTTTGGTTTATCCTTCTGGTCACAACTGAACTGATTTGTTACTAGGTTCGCAAAACCTAATACATACTTGCATATATATTAGATCTTCGCAACAAACAGTATTTAACTGTAATAAATTGAATTGAATGACGCCATGCTTACCGCGAATTGTGATAACTGATATCGATGAAGGCCAGAGTGTATGGTTTAACTGGAGTAACATGTGTTTGGAAATTGTTGTAATTCTCAATTTGGGTGAACTTTAGCATAAATTTATATCCATCAGGTTGGTATCATGTACCGACTCGGAAACCATAGTGTTAGTATCCGGTATTCAGCGATTTCAAAAAGGTATCAGTTACTAACACAATAGCCATAGTGTTAGTATCCTTTACAGACTCGGTATATTATATAGTGTGAGTTAGCATTGAAGTCGCATTGTCGTTGACTTTAGATTATGTTAGCTTCACTATTACAGGTTTACACATTCGTCTAAGAGATTGTACCGTCCTATTATTTCACATTCTTCTACCAAATATATAGTGGTTAAAGGGCGTAATACCGGCTCCTACTGATGAGTCGCCAGTAAGCACGAAACGAATGTGTATGAGATTATACTTTCCGTTCATGCTGCCTTTGGTTTATCCTTCTGGTCACAACTGAACTAATTTGTTACTAGGTTCGCAAAACCTAATACATACTTGCATATATATTAGATCTTCGCAACAAACGGTATTTAACTGTAATATATTGAATTGAATGATGTCATGCTTACCGCGAAATGTGATAACTGATATCGATGAAGGCCAGAGTGTATGGTTTAACTGGAGTAACAGGTGTTCGGAAATTGTTGTAATTCTCAATTTGGGTGAACCTTAGCATAAATTTATATCCATCAGGTTGGTATCATGTACCGACACGGAAACCAGAGTGTTAGTATCCGGTACTCATCGATTTCAAAAAAGGTATCAGTTACTAACACAATAGCCATAGTGTTAGTATCCTTTGCAGACTCGGTATATATATTATATAGTGTGAGTTAGCATTGAAGTCGTATTGTCGTTGACTTTAGATTATGTTAGCTTCCCTATTACAGATTTACACATTCGTCTAGGAGATTGTACCGTCCTATTATTCCACATTCTTCTACCAAATATATAGTGGGTAAGGGCGTAATACCGGCTCCTACTGATGAGTCGCCAGTAAGCACGAAACGAATGTGCATGAGATTATACTTTCCTTTCATGCTGCCTTTGGTTTATCCTTCTGGTCACAACTGAACTAATTTGTTACTAGGTTCGCAACACCTAATACATACTTGCATATATATTAGATCTTCGCAACAAACAGTATTTAACTGTAATATGTTGAATTGAATGATGCCATGCTTACCGCGAAATGTGATAACTGATATTAATGAAGGCCAGAGTGTATGGTTTAACTGGAGTAACAGGTGTTCGGAAATTGTTGTAATTCTCAATTTGGGTGAAATATAGCATAAATTGATATTCATCAGGTTGGTATCATGTACCGACTCGGAAACCATAGTGTATCCGGTACTCAGCGATTTCAAAAAAAGGTATCAGTAACTAACACAATAGCCATAGTGTTAGTATCCTTTACAGACTCGGTATATATATTATATATTGTGAGTTAGCATTGAAGTCACATTGTCTTTGACTTTATACGATGTTAGCTTCACTTGTTTACGACGAACCTACGCACTCAGATGGCACACCTAAATTAATTTTGTTATTTAGCTTAACGCGAATTCGCCATTCGCCATTTGACCTATCATTTGTAGCCAACAGTACTTTGAGCGATATACTCACTTGCGCAGTGCGCTCCTTCTTGTTGTGGATTTGACTGCATTTATCTTGTGCGGGACAACAGAGAGCACTCTCTGAGGTCGGAAAATCTTGAATTTTGATCATTTTCAGGTGCTCTGCTTATTGTCTTCGAATGATGGGTTCTCACTTGTCCCTTCTTTTTTGAGCTTTCCATCAGCTCATTGACTGAAAATGACGTTGGATCAAGATTTTCCATTGTTCTTTGCCCCTATGGAAAATCTTGATCCAAAGTCATTTTCAGTCAATTAGCTGATGGGAAGCTCAAAAAAGAAGGGACAAGTGAGAACCCATCAATCGAAGCCAGTAATTTGAGCATTTTAGTGTCATTTTACGCTATCACAACTTGGCAGTGAAAAATGTTGTTAAGGCCGGAATTTAAGATTTGAAAAATTTACTATACGTTTTCTTCTTTCTTAATGAATCGTAAAACGGTTTGCTGCCTGGATTCAAATTCTGTACAACACTAATCGTTAGACCTCTGGAGACCACCGTTCGAAAGAGTAAATTGATGCGACATCCTCACAATTTAAAATACACATTTTAATTATACTTCAATTAGCAGAATTGTGCAATTATTAAAATAAATTACTTGAACCAACTTTTCTAGCTTTATCCAGCCTTTTTTATTGGCACGAAATTCAATATTACTAGTTACATTACTGAGGTTTGTTAGAATGGTAGCACAACTGAGCAATTCCAATTTCTTGGTGTGAACGGGTGCGTGTTTCCGGTCAAACGAATTTTTACAAGTTTTCTTAAAATCAATTTTGCGAGGTTGGAGTAAACACCGATTCCATTGTATAGAACAGCATTTGGAAAACTAACGTCACTTTCCTTCAAGCTCGCACACTTCATTTAAGGCACTGTTAGCACCATCCGCGCGATCAGTGATTGCTTAATAGTAAGATTTACAAGTGTTCGTTTAGACATTATTCGATGCCGAGATGTTCACAAAACCACTTTTTACCACGTAAATATGACGATAGCCTTATTTTATGCTATTCACAATTAACTGGCCTTATTACCCCTTATGCAGCTAATATAAGTCGCATGATATCTTCAAATTATAATAAATGTATTTTGCGTGACCACCAAATACGCTATTTTGGCTTGGAAAGAAGCTTAAATTTACAACCATTACATTTTCAAAATTTTG